>OMNN01031166.1:0-19821 GCA_900302755.1 Chromis chromis | reverse complement strand
AGAAGGAAGCAGTGAAGGAGTTTCTCAAATCAGAATGTAAATACACACACACACACACACACACACACACACACACACACACACACACACACACACACACACACACCTCCTTTACAAAGCTGAGGACTTTTAAATGAGGTGACAAAAGACTACTGTTGCTTGTATCCATGGAGTTTCAACACACAGACAGACCAACACACTGGACTTTAGAGCAGCTTTTTACTCAGTGATGTCAAGACTGAAAAGTGGAGGTTTTATTGTTCCCGCTATGTATTGGAACTAATAATGTAAATGGCCCAACACCATTTGCACTTACTGTAATATCTACAAAGGAGAGATTGAATCTAGTTTTACAGGTACTTAAGAATGTTTACATGCTTTGATTGCTTTTTTTTATTGTCAGAAAAGATCGTAAGTTTAAAAAAAATGAGATCTTCACTAACTGTCTTGGTTGCCTTTGACAATGTATGGATTGAGTTTTTTTTTTATTTTCCAGGGAAATCCAAAGGATGTGGCGTTTATGCTCCATCTGGAGTGCCTTGTTGCACTGCTTCTCTTCTGCTCCTGTACAGCGGCAAAAGCGTACACCACTGACTGTATAAACATGGTCAAACCCTCCATGACATCACCCTCCCTGAAGTACCTGATTCCTCGTAACTCCCAGCTAAACCTAAAATGATCTGTCCATGACCCACTGGAACTCCAAGCAAACTCAAATTTAAGTTTGAGTTTTATGAAAATTAGCTGTATATTGTATATGTATATTGTGGCAGTGGTGGTGCAACAGGTTAAGTCCCTGGGCTACTGATCAGAAGGTCAGAGGATCGAACCCCCACTGTTGGGCCCTTGAGCAAGGCCCTTAACCCCTGACTGCTCCCCAGGCGCTGCACCGCGGCAGCCCACTGCTCCTAGTATGTATAGTTAAGATTAACTTTGAATAGGATGGGTCAAATGCAGAGAAGGAATTTCCCCAAGGGGATCAATAAAGGTTAGATCAGGGGTCTCAAACTGCATTCCTCGAGAGCCACTATCCTGCATGTTTGAGATGCTTCCCTCTTCCAACACACCTGATTCAAATGATCATCTCATCATCAAGCTCTGCAGAAGCCTGATAACGATCCTGATCATTTGAATCAGGTGTGTTGGAAGAGGGAAACATCTTAAAACATGCTGAATTGTGGCCCTCGAGGAATGCAGTTTGAGACCCCTGGGTTAGACTTTTAGAGCCAGCCTCCAGTGGCCATTGGGGGAACTGCAGTGTTTGGCTTCATTTTTCAGCCCTCATCACAGGCTGTGGACTGACTTCTATGTAAAGGACTTGGGATGATTTTATTTCAGGAAAATTCAAGGGATGTGATGTTTCCACTGCCTTGCCTCAGTGCTTGGCTCCCACTCCAGCAGCAGCAGTATGCAACATTAGCTATGTTACAATAAAAATAGAGTCTGCTAAAGTCAACAACGGGTGACGACCTTCTCTCAGCACAACGGAGACACAAGTTCTCTGCAAATCTACACATTTTGTTTGATGCTGTATAACTTTTTTTTTTACCCCATCTCAACAAGATGCCAACTAATCATGTTCGGTCTGGTGTATGTTACTTCGCTGTTTTGGCTGATGCCCAGGATGCCTAATATAAACGGCAGCAACTGGATGGTGACTGCAGGTTTACTTAACATCCCAACAATCATTAATAACAAAGAGTTTCTGAATGTTACACAGAGAATGAAGGTGAATTCAGTTTGCAAAAAAAATAAAAATCTATTCCTGCTACTGAAAATTGTACTCACTATAAGCTTCATTCATAGCGTATAGCTACATTACAGATACTACTGTGGTAAGTCAGTAGCAGTGTTGGGGCTCTGTGGCTTAATCGGTTACTGGAATGTCTGAGAAACAACAGCTTCCTTAAAACACAATACGTTTTTTATCAGAACTGGATTAACTGACAATAAATGTGTCTAATGATTAACTGCAGAGAATTAACAGCTGATATGCAGCTTCTTCCTGCTTTACTGTGCTAGTTAGGTTTAGTCAGCTCAGTCCAAAACTGTACAGTATCTGCTCAGTACAGGCTCCATTAGCAACTAGCTGGTGAACATAGTAACAACTAAGTAAAGAGCAGTTAACAGTTAAAGAGACAAATATTTCCTTCAGACCAAAAGCAGAGCAAAAAGGAGAGTGAATATCTGATTTGCCAGGTGGCCAGATGCGTAATCTTCAAATGAATTCATGTTGCTTTGTAAGTAAGACATGTGTACATATCATAGATTTTATAGAAGATTGAAGTAGCATCTGTCATGTCAGTTGTATTGTGGAATATCATTCTGAACCCCCAAGCATAGAATTTGGCCAAAGACATGTAGTGTTTTTTGACCCCAGAGATAACAAGTGAGGGGCGTATCTCACTGAGAACTTGAGGACATTATAAAAAATATGGTATCGACCTGTAAATCCTCAATGTAACCCTCCCCTAAAGCATAACCTGCTTTATTGATTATTTTACTAAAATGGGACCATGATTTACAAAATAGACCTCATTTAGTATTGAAGGAGGTTTGAAACTAGCAATTGAGACCATAAACTCAGTAGAAAAATGTCTACTCAAGTAAAAAATCAAGTTTGAAGTAGGGGCATTTTCTCATAGACTTCTATAAAATCAGACTTTTGTGTTAAACCAGAGGAGGCGCCCCCTGCTGGCTGTTAGGAAGAATGCAGGTTGAAGATACTTCCATGCTGGCTTCACTTTTCAGACCAGGATTCTACCTCTCTCTTTAAGACACTGTCTATGGTAAATAAGTGTTTGCTAACAGGTTCATCATACCAACTTTAAAGGTAATGTTACGTCAACATTATATTCAGTTGTTTGCACTGCCTGTGAGTAGCTCAAAATATGACATTGCAGGTTTAATCTTACATAAATACAACAGGAAAAAAAAAGCTGTAAATACAACTCATCACCTCTAAATATACTGTTGGATTTGTCAGATCTTTTAAGTTGACGACTGCTGCTTTCACTTTTGATGTTAATCCAAGCGTGTGTTGCTGATAGTAGTGAACATACAGACATGGCATCAAGCCTCTCAGCTCACTCTAAGCAAGAAAGCAAATGAGCATATGTCCCATGAGGTCAAACTATTTCATTGATATAAAAATATTTATTAGAGCAAATTTAAGCAAAATGATTTCTAACAAATATTATTTTCAACCACAAAAAGTTAGTAGAGCTGTAAAAAACAAAAAAACAAAAACAACCTTAATACGACCCAGCTGATGAGACAAGATGCCACACAAGACAGCAGCAAAGCACGAGGACCCGAGAGATCTCTGTGGTGAATCTTTAAAAAAGAACTACAGACCCCCGGGGACGCTTTCAAAAAGAAGGAGGCCCCGAGCCCTGTAACCTGAACTCACAGGGGAGTTTGTGATAAAAGCTGAGAAAATAAAGAACCCCAAAGATAGTTTGACAGCTTAACGAACCATTTCCCAGAATGAGCAGGCCAGATCCCTGACTCAGTTGTGTGGACTTCCAGATCTGATATGAAACATGACTCTGTCTGGTTAGAAGCCAGTGGAAGCTGTTCTTACAGCTACTGAATAAGGACTGGGATCATTTTGTGGTCATTGTAGAATGTAAATACACTAAGTACACTCTGAAAACGTAAAGGTATTTATTTAAAGACAGGACTTTGTGCCAGTCTTCCTGTGAGTGCATAGAAGGCAAAAGCTGCGCAGGACAAATTCATCAGGAATAATAAAAAAAAGGTGATAAGACTGAGTATTAACCGTAATGATTCATAATCTGCTTCAAATTATTTCCCATCATTTATCAAACTGTGTCAACATTTGCATTAATTTAACTTAAATAAGCACAAATTAAAGCGTCATTGTTCCGCTGAGCAAACAAAAACACAAGGTTACATTTCAGCATTGCGTTACCAAATATGCAGCCTTTGTGAAGTATTACATTGCTACTGACACAAACAGGAACCACTCTGCGCTGTCCTTTTCTAGTCCAATCAGAAACAGCGTGGGCCCACAGAGAGCAAAGGGGGTTGGGAAAAAAAGAAAGACATGTACTCACACTGTGTTTAAACAAAGATGGACATCCTGACAAGGCAACTAGTAATGCTTCATTCTGTTCTTACTGTTTTAACAGAGTAAGACGTCTGTACCATCGCTGCTCTCCATTGGCTCTCTCTCTTCTCTCTTTGGTGGGCAACGCAGTTTTATTGGTCAAATGTATTTGCATTGAAAAGCAAAGCAAAAGCATTCAGTGACTTTGTTTGTTGAGGCAGCCTGTTCTGATGTGTGAAGTGCCTGCACCTTATAGACAAGAGTGTCAGTCCATTAAAAACACTCTTTGTCTTGTAGGTTAAGAAGCAGCCTCTCCTCTCTGGGCCACCAGCAGTGCTTTTAGACTCGTATTCTGGCTTAAATTACTCTACTTAAATAGTGGAGACACAGTTTTTTTGTGGCAAGAAGTTTTAAGTTATCTCCATGACATTCGTTGTTTGTTATATGGTTACAGTCTGGATTTATTCTGATCCTGAGCTGATATTTTACTGCAAGGTTCCTGAAGGACTTTTCCTGTGCAGGCATCAAGACACATTTGTCAGCTCACTACAGCAACTCCTCCTGTTCGGCTTACTGAACAGCGATGCGATGTGGGCCGAGCCGAGGTTCTGATTGCCTTTCTCTTCTAGGACGTCTGCTCCAGCGCAGTCATGCTGTTGCACCACATACTGCAGATGATGGTCCAGTGGGACTTGCATCTGTCTGAGGGCTTGCAGTGGACACGTCTCCATCTTGGGACATTGGGAGATAATGACTGACAGAGAGGGGTGGGACACTGCCACCAGTCCGCCCCCTTCAGGAGAGACTTGAGCAGGGAGGCGGTAGGAGCTTTCACAGCTACTGTTGCTGCTGCTGAGGCCGTTTGCCTTCAGTCTGATGGAGTCTGTGATGCTGGTGTAAGTAGAGTTACGCTGACTGCTGCTGCTCTCAAACGCCTCCTGCTGGCCCAAGATGTGGCGCCGGATAATCTTACGAAAGGTTTGCCGGAATTCCCGGATACGGTAGGCATAGATGAAGGGGTTGACCACAGAGTTGGCATGAGAGAGGATAATGGCCACATTTAGGACCCAGAGCGGAGCGCGTGTACACTCAGGACAGAAGAGGGTGAAGCAGTTGATGATGTGTAAAGGCAGCCAGCAGACTGCAAACAGCCCCACAATGATGGCCAGAGACTTAGCAGCCTGGACCTCCTTCTGCAGCGTGGAGCGAGACTTCTCTCCATGAACCGCTTTCACTTCGATCAGCTTGAGCTGGTGGCGAGCTACCATGAAGATACACAGGTAGATGGCCAGCATCAGCAGCAGGGGGATCAGTACACAGGCAAAAAAGTTGAAGTAAATCATATACTCCATATTCACCACCTCCTCAAACATGCACTCCATCAGGCCGGGCGAGCAGGTACTGTTGCTGTTCTGAGAGTAGTTGTGCCAGCCCAGCATGGGAGTCAGACCGATGATGATGGATAAAACCCAGCAGATGGCGATGATGCCTCGAGCCCTCTGGCCTGTCACCAAACTGTTGTACCTGAAGAGGGAGAGGACAGAACCGTCAAACATCAGCTCTGTGACTAGAGGGCTGGACTAGGTAAGACAACTGACATAGCCAGGCTTTCTTTGTGTAAGCTGGTTAAACAAAACCTAAAATCCCAAGCGGAGATAAGGTATCGTGACGGTGATTATCAACTTTCTTTGTTCTTCAGGTTTCTTTTTCAGGCTCTGCGTGCACTCCCCAAAAAAAGGGTTTAACGTATACATTTGGTTCTTTTTCCACCCAAACATTAGCGAAGAGAAACAGGTTGTTATAATGAAAAGGGATGAGCAAGATAAAAAGGTGCTTTTAATGTCTGCTGCTTATTTCATCTTCTAAACTTTAAACATCATACATTTAAACATAATACTCAAGAAGTGCATTTAAGTCTGACACTGTCCCATAATGACGGATATGTAGAAAAAATTTAGTAGGTTAGTCAGTTTTCTAAACTGTGTTCTATTAGCTGACTTGGTAGCAAATCAGGACATAGAAGAAAAACATTCATCCATCCATTATCTATACACCTCTTAATCCTCTGTAGGGCCGTGGGGGGGCTGGAGTCTATCCCAGCCGACTCAGGCGAAGGCAGGGGACACCCTGGACAGGTCTCCAGTCTATCACAGGGCTACACATAGAGACAGACAACTAAGCACACTCTCATTCACACCTATGGACAATTTAGAATCACCAGTCAATCTCAGCATGTCTTTGGACAGTGGGAGGAAGCTGGAGCACCCGGTGAGAACCCACGCTGCACAGGAAGAACATGCAAACTCCACACAGAAAGATCCCAGGCGTCATAACCGGGATGCGAACCAGGGATCTTCTAGCTGTGAGGTGACGGTGCTAAAAACTGAGCCACTGTGCAGCCCGAAGAAAAACATATTTATGCATTTTCTGCATCACCAGCTGAACGCATGTCAGTTTTCGTGGCAATGCAACGCGTACAGTTTGCAGTACCGTAACTGCTGAGCTTCATTCAGTGGGATCAGTAACATACAGCTCAACAGCTTTGCAGATATAATGTATTCCCTCGTCTGAGAATCTGCATCGCTCTGGAATATCAGGAAAAGAATTGGTGAGAGAGAGACGCTTCTTACAGCCTCTTTAAATCCTAAACTCTGAACAGAACCTCGTCTGAAGCAGGTGACCTGTGAAGCATCAGTTACCATGGAGATCTAGCAGGTTAAAAGAGAGCCACCTTTGAGATACTGAAAACTCAGGCTTCAGGCTAAACATACCTGCTAACACATAAATCTAGCTTTGTAGTAGTCACTAAGATGCATAGCGTACTGAGCTGCCCTTCATTTATAATTTGCTCATCTGATTGCTCCGTGGAAGCACTTCTCGTCCCGGAACTCAAAGAGAAAAGGATAAACAAACAAAGTCTGTCAAAGGAAGGAGTCTATTTTGAGTTCGCCTGTAGCGCAGTGTGGGAGAGCAGCTGAGATATTTAGCTTGTTTCTATCACATTCTTGAGATGTTAAAGTGCAAAGGTTAATGCTGCAAAAACAAGGCCCCCCGTCAGGGATGCAAAAAAACAACGCAGAGGAACCCTCATGTATGTCCAGCAGCAGGAGGAGGAGGAGGCTGTGTGAAAACGGGCTGCTCGAGTCCTTCAGAACAGGCCGAGCGGCTCGATGCATCTCTGAGGTTCGACATTTCAGTGAGATGAGGTCAGAGCTGGAGCTCCAGCATCACTGTCAGTCCGCAGGTCAGTGGGTGACAGGTTCTGCAGACCCACCGTCCACGGCCAATTTAACCACTAAATCAAAGCTGACGGCTGACAGTGTTTTCACAGTAGAGTCATAAAATAAGATTACACAGGGGCACTCGCAGTCTGCATAAGCAATTAGAGCAACATTGATTCGATTGCTCCGGGGGGACACGGCCTCGCGGGAGACACCATTTCTGGACACACTTATTCAGCCAAGACTTTCTGGTTCAAATGTCACGTCTTTACTGAGAGACAGAAATGAAATACGAAGTGTTGTTGTGAGACCTCCTCTGCCTGGGGCTACGAAATACATCAGAGTCAGTCGAGAAAAGAAAGATAAGACGTTATGGCACATTTTAGATGCTTTTTCTGTTTAACAATACTATAATTTAATACAATATAATAATGTCTTATTTGTCTCCCAAAAGATTTTTTTTTTCCTTTCATGCTTTGATGACTGCATTTATAAACTGATTATAAGCAACAAACTGTCTTATTAATGGCTTAAAACTGTTAACTAATGCGTTATAGATCACTTATTGACAAAACTTATTCTGACAACTTTTCAGCCTTTGTTTTGCAAGACTGGAATAATAATTTGGTGTCTTCTGTTTGGTAACAATAGAGTTAAAATGTTAGTAAGGCTTTTCCCCTTTCTAATAACTCCAGCTCCACAGCTACACATGCTAATAACCTGATAAATGTTCATTTACAATTTCTAAATCATCTATATAGAATTAATAAATGAGTTATTGACCATTAACAAATAACAACCTAGAAGTTATTATAGATCATTCATAGGTGCTAGGATTAAACTCTCTCCTTCGTAATAATGAAAAAGCTGTGCCCTCTCCATCACTGCTGTTCACTGACCTGAGTGGTATCGTGATAGCGATGTAGCGGTCTATGGCGATGGCCAGCAGGCTAAAGATGGAGCTCTGTGTGAGAACCAGCACGAAGCAAGCCATGAAGAGGCAGCCGTAGAAGTTGGAGCAGAAGCCGGTGCTGATGATGATGGCGAAGGGAATGGCCAGGACGCCCACGGCGATGTCGGCCACCGCCAGCGACACCACGAAGAAGTTGGTGATGCTCTGCAGGTTACTGTTGAGGCACACGGCCCAGCAGACCAACACATTTCCCAGCACGGAGAAGGCAGCAATCAGCAGCTCCAGGATGATGTAGAGGATGGAGGCGACGGAGTCGTCCGCCATGGTGAGACAAACGACGAGGTCACTGATAAGGAGGGAGCAAACCTCGCCTCAACGTCCATAGCTGCAGCCTGGCAACTGCTGAGCTCAGCCTCCTCACCTGCAGCGGCTCCACAAACATCCACCAGATTCCTCAAATAGAAACTCCTTCACACCTGCTCAGCTCAAACAGCTGGAGAAAAAGGTTTGCTCAGCTTCAGATGATCAACACTCCTGACTCCGCACACAGGACACAGTCACCTCCATCCTCTCCTCGTACACAGCTCCTCTGCAGTCGTGTCCCCTCAGCTCCTTCCCTTCAGCGGTTTTTTTCCCATGAACTTCACCGAGTGGCTGAGATGATGCCAGCAACGCACATCACTGGACGTTATGTTTCCTGGTGAGGAGCAGAGGTGAAAAAGAGGAAACGATTCAACAACAAACATTTATATCAGATAGGCTTAGAAGCAAGGCGGAAAAGAAGAAGTCAAACGTGTTCCTAAGAAGTAAATGCTTCCTCCTGTTTAACATGTGATACTCTGAAAAGACTAACAAATGATTATTGCATTGTCTTTGTAGAAGCCTTCACTTAATTATCTCACAAGGGTATATCCAAATGGTTAAATACAAAGACATTCCTACAAGCACCAGCAGCTTTGACGTAACGACTGAAATACTGCATAAAACCCAAATCGGTCTTCAGAAATGGCCGTGTCACTGTAAAGTTTTGTGGGACTTTTGGTTGCTGATGTCTTCTGTAAACAGCCCCTCTTGACCCTGCAGAAGAGCAGTGGGAGATCGCTTTGTGTTGACTTCATCACTGTCAAATATACACGTAGCAAAGCTCTTTTGGTGAGACAGTAAATACATTCAGGAAACACGGAGAATGCTAATGGGAAAAAGCCTCGCTGTCAGTTTTAATTATTGCATCCTGGGCCGTGTTATCAAACTGCCAAGAGTGGAATATTTATGAGAGATTAAAAACTAATTCTCTTGACTCCCACTGGGAGACTTAAACGTCATCAAAACTTATTTCCATAGTGTCCCTGTGTCTGGCAAAGCATCTTAACATGAGAAATTTCTGTATTTTAATTTTATCTGAGCTCTTTGATTGATTTGAAAAGTATATAATATCGTATTTGTCTGTACATCAATTAGGATTTTGCAAAGTTTAAACAGGAATGTTCTGCATTCCTGTTTAAACACAGTACACAGTATTTATGTTGGCAGCACTGTCGGCCAAATCTGATACAACTACATTTACACAGTCATGATAAAGAAGACAAGCTAAACAGAATACAACAGTTATATAAAAATGATTATTTGAATGACTTCCTTTCTAATCTTGAACTTCGTCACTGCTTTCCATTATTACAGAGAAGTACTTGTGAAACCATTTAAGGGGCTTTAAAGCTGCTAATATTGATATTTTTTATCAACAACAAATAAAATGATGACACAGGATGGGACTTTTTTGACCACTCACTGCATATAAAGATAGGCCAACCCTCTGTAACGTTTTCCTGGTTGTGGTTGTGTAGCTCAGTGCTGTGGCTCCAACCATCAACATTTTACTTATTCATAACCTTCCACATTAATATAATTGGGCGCCCCGATAGCCTAGCGGTTATGTCACGTGACCCACATGCAGAGACGTAGCGGCTGTGCCGGGTTCAAGTCCAACCTCGGCCATTTACCGCATGTCCTTCCCCACTCTATCCACTGTCCTGTCCTCTCTAGTAAAGGCATACAAAAAACATTAATATAATTGAATTGGGTTAATATTATTTAAAAAATTACCCCCACACAGTTTGTCATGAATGAGGAAATTAGCTGTACAGACCAAAACTGTTTTTGTACCAGACTGTAAACGTGTTTATTTCTGCTGTAAAGTTAGGCTTTTTAACATGGAGGTCTATGGGGGTTGAGTTGCTTTTGGACCCAGCCTCAAGTGGACACTGGAGGAACGACACTTGCATTCGCTTTCATTTTTCAGCCCTGGATGTTCCCGTGTGAATTTAATGGAAATTCCTCTGAGGTCTATAGAGCATTTGAGCATCTTTCAGCTTGTTGTTGCTACTTTATTGATTTGCTTTCACAAAAATATACTTTTGGATGTGTAGAATGCTTCATCAGATAAACCTGAAGAACTTCTGACAGCGTCTGTCGCATTAACCACAGATATTTACACACAGCAGCTGGCGTAGAGATAAACTAGGCTGAACGGATATGATATAGGTGTGGAAATTAGCCACTGCTTGCTCACTACTTCCTCACAATACGTACAGTTTTGGTGTCAATGTTATACTTTATAGGATTAAAGCTGCTGCCTCTTAATGCCAAAGAAATCTGTTTATCCAATATCTAACAAGTCTGTCAGTGTATACAACTCTGCAGTACAGAGCCAGACAAGAGTGCACATCATCTAACACATTCTAAAAACCACATTATGAAATATCATGGGACATGATTAACAAAACGCTATCTGAAAAATCAGCTGTTTCAGGGTATTTTATTATAATTCTTTGAAGTTTAATAAATACAGTCTCTGGTCTATTGTCACTTAATCAGTCAATTTGATTCCTGGATATCTGCAAGTTATTGGTCACAATAGACTTCGCTGTTTTTGTGGAGCTGAATTCCCTCAGAGGCAATGTTTCTTGAGGTTACATTGAGTTTTCGACGATAGCAGCTGTGCTGGAACACAAAGGTCTTTGCTCTCCCAGTCAGACTTTTCCCTCCGGATTGGACGAGACATCTTTATTAATACAAAAGACTTGTTATTTCACAGTTGATAGTTATCAGGGGGTTTTCTTTCTTCATTCTAGGCTATTGGACTTCCAAATAAAGTTTTTGCTGGTGTTGAGTCAGAAGAGTTTTGGTATTATGTTGCAGCGAATTAGAACATTTTATGCAGCAGCGATACAAAACAAAAATCCCAGAGGACAGTAAAGGAAATCATGAATCTCTGAAAACTACAGCAGTGACTCTCCCATGCTAGCAATGTATCCTACAATAACAAGCTGTCCAAAGATGGAATTATGAAACAGATCAGAGGAACTCCAGGGAATCATAGTGAGACAAGGGAAAGTGAGGTCTCTCTCAGAACAGTCCTGGGTTCACATCAGCCAATTAAGGGCATGATTTTTGCGCAGATGCTGATATTTAAAAAAGTATGTTTGTCTTCAATCAATCATTTAAAGTTAATTTGTGTAGCACCTTTCATACAGTTCAGTGAAGATCAACGTGCCTCACAGACGACCACTGAGCCGATAAGACAACAGTAAGAGTAAAATAAAGTTAGATTAGAAAGGAATAGATAGAGATCAAAAGGACAAAACTTGAAAATAAAACAACATAATAAAAACTAGATGGAAAACTCCATTAAATATAGTAAGAATAAAACAAAATAGAATACAATTTAACAACATAAGAACAATAAAATAAATGAATGAAATAAAGCAAGAAAGTCTATGAATCCTATTGAATTGAAAGCCAGGCAGAAGACTTATGCTTTAAGCTTTCAACACATCAGCTGTCCTCAGGTCCTCAGACAGACTGTTCCAGCGGCTGGGAGCATAAAAGCTAAAAACTGCCTCACCAGCAGCTTTAGAAACAACTAACAGACTCACTATAAGCATATGAGACATAAACATCAGCCACAACATTAAAACCAGCTGCTTAATATTTGCCTTCCTGGTGTCGCCAACAGTTTAGACCCGTCTGGCCATGGACACAGGAACTCTGGAGGTGTCAGACACCAAGATGTTGGTTACTGGATCCTTGGGTCCCACAAGTTGTGGGGTCAAACCAGTTCATTTCATGGATGTTCGATCGGATTGGTGTTGCTGGAGTTTTGAGGCTGGGTCCTCAGAGAGTGCCCTTGCCATGGGGGTGTGTGGTTTGTCTGCAGTAATGTCTAGGTGGGTGGTACATCTCAAAATAACATCCAAAACAAATGCCAGGACCCAGCATTTCCCAGCAGAACATAACATTGTAATGAGATGATTAACGTTATTTACTTCATCTGTCAGTGGGTTTAATGTTGTGGCTGATCAGTGTACGTGCTGGTGGCAACTAAGGACTTTCTCTCCTTCTAGTCCTGTTAAAAGGGTTCTGCATCAGCTGTGGCTTTCTTTTGTGTAGACCAGATAAAAGAGTTTGACAATAGTCAAGCAGATACATGATTGAGACATTTTGATCAAATGGTGAGTGGCTTAAGATAAAAATACTATTTTCAAGGCTATTTAAGTAAAAGTAAAGTTTTCCAAAATTATACTACAGCACACCAAGACAAGAACAGCATATTAGTAATCGCACTTGTCCTGGCATGCAGAGGAAGAACAGGAAGGAGAAATATCAAACCTTCTGTTTCCTGCTGACAGATGTCTCTGCTGTGCTCAGAGTGACAACATGGCTGCTGACACAGTGATAAAGCTCACTATCCTCAAGCACCAGCAGCTGTGTTGACAACAGTGTGTCCAAGTGCTACGAGTTAAACACTGACCAACACCAGATATGTGTATCACCTACTAGGGCATGGTGGATAGAAACTGCAGTTTCACTAAAAATTGCAGCCACATATTGAGACCTGAACTCGGTTTAGTGACTGAGTGTGAGCAGAAAAGCTAGCTAAACCAGTTAGCTAAAACATAAACAGTTTAAATGACCAAAAGTAGCCTACAATGATAAATGGTTAAAATAAACATTAAAGCAATGGTGAAAATGCTAAAAGTAATGAGTGAATAATTAAAGTAGAAAGCTAAAAGTTAAGCTGTTAGCTAAAAGTAACAGCTTAAAGTTCAATGGTTGAATAGGAGCAGTAAAAGCTACTAAACAGTAACTGATAAATGGCTTCTTGTAATGGATAAATGGTTAAACTTTACTGAAATTAATGGTAAAAACAAGTATTAATGTAATGGTGAAAAAGTTAAAAGTGAATAAATGGTTGAAATTGGGAAAAGCAACAGATAAAAAAAAGAAAGGTAGTAACAGATATTTAAAATAGAGAGATAGCTAGCTAAACTAGGACAACCGTTAAAATGAAAAGTATAAAAATAAATAATAAGATGCTAAATGGTTAAAATCTTTCAACATGGATGAATGGTTGAAATAAATAGTTCAAAGTAGTAAGTAGTAATAAAATAGTAGCCAAAAGTAGTGGATAAATGGTACAACAAAATAATAATACAGTTGTACAGTTGTCAGTTGTAAACGGATAGCTGTTGGTAGTAGTGGATGACCAGTTGAAGTAGTTAGCTACAATTAATGGATGAACAGTGAAAAGTCAAAAACTGTGGGTAAATGGCTGAAGTAGATACTGAAATAAATAGTAAGCTGATTATAGTTAGTTGAAATATTCCTTTAAGAGTAGTGGATAAATGGTTTAGGTGATCAGTTAAAAGATAAAAGTAATTTAATGGTTGAAACGGCTGAAAGCGACGGACAAATCAAGAATTAGTTAAAATAGAGGATTAAAAGTTATGGATAAACAATTCAAATTGGTTAACACATAACACACAAAAAACAATGTCCACATTTATATAACCATTACAGATGACTGGATCCACTTGACTGTGTCTTTGTACTTGACTTAGTCACATTGACTCACAAGAAGACCCTGCAGCAAAAAGCAGCTGTGTGACCTTCACTGACCCCTCCTGTATGTGGTGATGTACACAGGCTTTTTATTTTTATACTTACACAGGGACATCAACAATGCTCCATTTGATATCACGTTGTACTTTAGTTCTACATATAATTATTAATCAGCTGGCCACAAATCTAATTCCAGACAATGATTCTACATGTCATTGATTAGTTTCCCTTTTGCATCAGTGCTTGAACATGATGCAGTTACATAATCACCTGGCAGCTGCATTATTTATGCACAATATAAACTTATTATAGCATAACTGCTCTTTATTACATAATCTTAAGCTCCTAGTTTGTTGGTCCACCTGAGGTTAAAATCATTATTATCAATTGAGTAGTTGTGAGCAGGAGCCCCTGACCAGCTGGATCCCACCATGACTTTATAAACCACATGACATCCAAACCAGGGATGTTCTTTAAGGTGGTTCCTGCTCGGTTTTGTTCTCACAGGTGAGGAAACTTAATATCCAGCGCGGGACAACTTGTACTAAACATCATTAACCACGTTCCTCACATGCTTCACAGACATGTAGCGTCTGAGACAACACTTTTACAGCTGTCACTTCCTCCCAGTCACACTTTACATAAAGCGACATAAACCACATTCAAAATGTAAGTTCTATGAGTTTAGTGCCGGACGCTCGACATAATCAAACTTAAAAATAGCTTACCTCCTTTTCCCGGTGTCCGAAGGGTAAAATGTAAGTTTCTTCCAAAGCTGTAAAGACCCAGACGCTGTTCAGAAGATGGTAAAATGCCACCCAGCTGATGCTTTCACTTCCCACTCAGCGGCAAGTGTAAAACTACTTCAGTGGGTTGTGGTTAATTAAACCGCTGCAGTTGAGTTTAACGCTGCTTCAGTCCAGGAAATAAAACGAGCTCTGATCAGATCAATAGAGAATCAGTAACCCTCCTGCTTCAGATGACTCCACACTGAGACCGTCTCCTCTCCTCTGTTACAGCCTCCCTCATGAAACACTGAGGCTGATGGTGTCTGTTTCCTCTCCAGGGGCGGATCACTTAAAAGCCTGCTGTGTGTGTGTACACATGATGATGATGACACACACTAGACTTAATGCTGTGGAGACACATGATTCAGATTAATCCAGTTTAACTGTCTAACACTGTGGGG
The DNA here is from genome assembly GCA_900302755.1 of Chromis chromis. Taxonomy (NCBI): domain Eukaryota; kingdom Metazoa; phylum Chordata; class Actinopteri; family Pomacentridae; genus Chromis; species Chromis chromis. Next base: position 4,525 of record OMNN01031166.1, on the reverse strand, counting down.
ACAAATATCCAGTTATTACACAGTGTCAGAGCCCTATTGTACTAATAATAATAATAATTTAACCTTTATTAATCCCCTTTGGGAAATTCATTTTCTGCATTTTACCCATCCTATATACACACTAGAAGCAGTGGGCTGCCGCGGTGCAGTGGCCGGGGAGCAGTCAGTGGTTGAGGGCATTGCTCAAGGGCCCAACAGTGGTCACAGTGGGGTTTGATCCTCTAACCTTCTGATCTGTAGTCTGGGTCTTATCGTGTTGCGCCACCACTGCCCCCAAATTGTTGAAGCCGTGTGCTTCCAGAATTCTTCTTTGAGTTGAAACCACTTCATAACACAAAGACGACACCAAGCATGGCTGTTCTCTGGTCTTTTATAACTACAGGGATTGCCAGAAAAAAAATAATAAAGCAACATAAAACCAGACAGCATCTTCTTACAACTGATTATCATCGTAGTGTGCACTTAATACTGTAGCTTAGTCCCTTTACACACACACACACACGCAAACACACACACATTTATTCATTTAGCTTTAACTTTGCTAAGGGACCATTTCAGCACTGCATGTAGTGTGTTCAAAAAAAAAAAAAAAGATCCACAATCACATCAATCTGTATCAGACTGCAACGTGTGGCATTATATAAAAAAAAGGCAACATGGAAACAAAAAGACAAACTAAAGCAGGTTCAGTGGAATTCTCAGAGCATCTTCAAGTAAACAAAGAAAGAGAAGTGTAGCGTGATTAAAGTGGACCCGCTAACAACATAAAGCATGGTTCACATTTGCTTTGCTCGCCAACAATGTAACATGTCCATCATGGCAGCATCATGTGGAGGTGGAATGTGCTTCCTCGCTTTGACCAGTCGTCTCTCCTCAGCAGGCCGGGCTCAGTGTTCATCAATCACTCCACATCCGCACATGTTGGACCCGAGAAGTCCCAGGATCACTAAAGCGTGATCAAAACACATTCCGCGTCCAGGATGGCGAGGCTTCAAAATCGCTCTGTAGCTCTCAGACGTTCCTGATGGGAGCAATAAAACACCAAGCCGTGGAATCAGGCAGAGCACAATAAAACTGCTGACTGATCATCCTCAGCATCGTGGCATCACATGACCCTGCCCATCAACAAAAGAGCCAATGCCTTCAAATGTCATTAAATAACTCACTCTGTCTTGTACACAAACAAAGAAACAGTCATTGTTGCGGGCTCTTGTGCTAACTCTAAATCACTGAATGCAGCTGTGCACGCTGCAGTGATGTGGCTTGGCAATCGGCACGGCTTCTAAATCGAGACAAAAATGTTGTTTCTAATGCTGCTATTGATACCAGCTGGCAGCTTCAGCGGATCCAAATCAAAACAGTGTGTAGGCACCTTTCACTAGACACATGAGGGAATACAGACTCAGCTTCCCAGAATGGTTCATGACCATCGCTCGCTATTAGCGTTTTCTCAAGAGGCACAAAACAAGAAGGACCTTGTTTTAGGAACTATTTCCACACTGTGACACGTGCCTGCGGAGGAAACATGGCTGCAGTTTAAAAATGTCACATTGTCAGCAGCGGAGGCCTCAGCTAAACTGTTAAGGCAGGGAATTAGTGTGGAATATGAAAAGCTTATCTCAGTGCAGCTACTTACTGTGAGTGTAATTAATTCATATATACTTAGAACACACAAATAACGTGAGGACTTCTCTACAAGGATTGGAAACTATGCAAATAAATACAGTGAACTTGGTGTGTTGGGCCACAATGACACACAGCAGTCAGGCAGCATTACAGTGATGTTGCAGACTGAATTTAGACTCATTAAATGGCCTTTTGTGCTACACACTTTCTCTAAAGTAAGGGTTAGCATTACTAGAAATTCTAAATACAAACCCAGCAAGAGCACTAACACACAGAATAAACCAATGGCAGAACGGAGCCTCGAGTCATTTGTGTAAATTTTGTCATTTACATGCGAATTAAATGCTCTAAATCAATACTGCACTCATGTCTATATGCTATAATACAGCTGGCAGGTGATGGTTTAGCTTAGAGTTAAAAAAGAATAACCTGGATCTGTCCAAAGGTAACAAAATCTGCCAACCAGTATCTCTAAAGCCTTGGCTATACTCCCTTACAGACACCTGGCTGTTTCTATTTTACTATTTTTCTAATCCACATGAGTCTGCTTGGAGGACTCTTTCATCCATGTGCAGTAGATCTACGTATTCCACGCTTGCACACTACTGTTGAGCATGCGCACTGCTACCGTTCTATTGTAGTTGCCACATGGACATAAATTTTGGTCTACTTCAACCAAGTATGACACTGGACTCCTCCAAGCAGACAGACAGACACTGTCCCTAAAGCTCACTAATGAACATGTTCTTAAATCTGTGTGAAAACAGCCAAGGAGACTTCAGGAACTTACTGCTGTCAGCCAAGAAAAGTCAGGAACATAACCACCCAAACTGGTTGTTTTTACACTTTGGCATAAACTACACAGACAACATATTAGGAAGCATTAAACTAGGATTATACTCCTTTGGAGCCCCGTGGACGTGTAGTTGTTGTAAATTATACTATTCTCTAGTCTTGTTCTCACAGGTGAGGAAACTTAATATCCAGCGCAGGATAACTTGTACTAAACATCATTAACCACGTTCCTCACATGCTTCACAGACATGTAGCGTCTGAAACAACACATTTACAGCTGTCACTTCCTCCCAGTGACACCAGTGACACAATCAAAATGTAAGTTCTATAAGTTTAGTGTCGGACGCTCGATTGGCCCTATCTCAGATTGGAGGACATTGTTCCATACATGTGCAGGAGGTTGTCGTCTATGAATCCAGCACATGTACACTACTGCCCTAGAAGCATTAAGGCTGCACGCACACAAATCTTAGGCTGCAAACCTCCACAGGGAGGCCCATGGATTCTCATGGACTTGGACAGATGATGGAATTTACGTCACTCTAGCGAACTCTCGTGTACTCGCAGATGCATGAAGTATAACATTGATCTTAGAGATGCTGGTAGGCAGATGTTTGTTATCTTTGGACAGAGTGAGGCAACTCTGTTTGTCCTCTTGTTTCTCATTCTTTGTGCTAAGCTAACCCACTCCTGGCTCTAGCCTTATATACAGCATACAGACATGAGACGTGTTAATCTTCACGGCCAGTTCTTAACCAGAACAAATGCATTACCCATAACGGCCAACTTCTATTTTAACTGCATTGTTTTACAAAAGTGTGTCTCCACCCATGAACGATTCTCTGCTGGTTTCCTAAATCTAGAGCATGTTTTTCCCCACTTGAAGACCGTGGGTAAGAGACTATTTTTCTAATCAGATAACAAAGCTAATTAAAGTTTAAGGCTCTCTGATATAAACAGAGCTTATCTTGTCAATCAAAAACACAATTAACAAACTAATATTTTGGCTATGATGAAATGATATTGTGTGCTGTATGCGCCAAACGAAAGAAGTCTGGGTACAAGATGTCAAACGCACTCACATTATACAGTCAAGTCCAGACCTCTATACACATCAAATGAACATTAGTCCACCTTCATTGATCCATAAGTGAAAAAGCATCATAAAGTTAGTGTGTTAGTGCTGCTTAACAAAATGTGCAGTAGAGTTGTAGAACACAGTATACTTCTGTACTTGGACAACAAACGTGATCATGATGAGCTGTCTGCAGCATCGCTCTGTCCTGATGACCAATAAGCCAGAAATCAACAATCAAAAAGGCTCTGAAACGTATTTGGCAACTCCTCGAATCTTCAGCTTCACATGCTGTATTCAAAGAGCTCATTTCCTGGTCTCTTGTATGAAACCTCTCACGGGCACTTTATCCGCTGAAAGAGAGGCATCTGTATCGTAACGGTAACGTCTGGAAGACTTGGTGCAAAAAAAAAAGCCACATCTCTCTGAAGTCTGTCCAAAGGGACTTTTCAAGGTTGTGGGGGGAATTCCAACATTGCTAACCTTTGTTTTGTTATTGTGGAGAAAAAAAAATGAAATATTTAGTGGAAAACGTCCACTAAATATTCACAGTCTAACAAAACAAAAACCCTGTGAGACTTTATGCAAGTAACATGCTTTCAGTCAGCTCTGATGGAATTTCCCTTCAACAGACTACAACTCTGTGGAAACTGGGTGGTGTGGAGGAATATTACATGAGAGGAAAAGCCAGATAGAAGGCACTGAGACTTGGTTTCATGTTGCTCCTTCAGACATGAACTGAAGACGATCTACAGGGATTCACTGCTGGTGAGCTCAAACTTGGTTCACCAGGCTTTTGCTAGAGTCATGGCTCACTAGTGTGACAGTAAACATACAAGCAAGCCTCTGGACTACAACTCTACACAAAGCGCCTCCTGTGCTGCACTGGGAGGATGATGCAGTTGTGTCCAGTGAGGTTGTGGTCTGCCGTTAAGTGTTGCTAAATACTGAGCACAGACATTCAGCGTGACCGGGTGCTGCCGTGAAGCGGAGTGAGGGGGGTCAGTGAGGTATAACAGTTGACCGCGG
>OMNN01031165.1:0-22738 GCA_900302755.1 Chromis chromis | reverse complement strand
ATCGAGTTTATGCAAAGAGTCAATATTTGCTCCGTTTACCCTTCTTTTTAAGACCTCTGCAATTCACCCTGACATGCTGTCAATCAACTTCTGGACCACATCCTGACCGAGGAATATGAATAATCAGTTTAATTAATAATTTGTCAGAATTTGTTGGTTTTAGTTTGTCCACCCGCCGCTTGAGGATTGAGCACAAATTCTCAAAACTTTTGGCCACCACTGTTAGATAACTGCACATTCTTCTATTTTTAAAGATGCTGCAAATCACTGCATTAAAAGTGTAGCTTTGTCAAGATGAGTTATACCTTCAGAACAGGATGTGATTTATGGTCTGGCTTGTCTGGCGGTTTACATTAATTATACTGTATGTGTCCTACCAGATCTGTCACGCTCTCATTAAATAGAGAATATATTTCATGCTTTCTGTCTTCCTTCCGCAGGTTGGGATATCTGACAGGAGCAGGAAGTGATTACGCTGCCTTTGTGCATTACCTGGGAATCTCTTCCATTGACATGTCATACACATATGACAGGGTAATAAAGCCGTCCTCATTAACTTACTTTATGACGTTTAGACAGCATAATAATCCACAGCATTGACTTCAGAGCTTTGTAGTGCATGTGCTGAATCTAGTAGCATGTAGAAAATGTGTATCGAAAAAAGACACAAGTTAGATTATGATATATTTTAATTCTTGCTACTATATATTCATCTCATGGAAAGCATGAGCAAAAAGCATAACTGGATCTTAAATGTCTAATTTAAAATAAACGGTCTCCAAAAAAATTTTATTTTGGGGTTAGAACAAGCCAGAATTTAACTAAACTCATTTAGTCTATCAAGTTATTCCTTTTATATGGGTGTTTTTCCTCATACAGAGTAAAACAAACGCTCGGATTTACCCTGCTTACCACACAGCATACGACACTTTTGACTACGCCTCAAAATACATCGATCCTGGTAAGTGATGCTGTTACTCTCTAGTACTTCTCGCTTCTTTTACAGTCAGTCAGCTGAAAAAAATCTCAGTCCAACCTATTATTCATTATCAGCTTGTTTTTTCCTCTTGTCAGATTTGACAAATGAATAAATGGCAAAACACTTTCCTGAGAATTGCTCTTGTTTATAACATCTCATACCACTCCCTCTTCCCCTGCAGGATTTGTCAGTCACCAAGCCGTTGCCAGGACTGCAGGAAATATCCTGATCCGATTGGCCGATAGTCTCCTGCTGCCATTAAACTGCAGCGACTATGCTGAGATTCTGGAGGACTACCTCAACACAGCAGTGACCCTATATCAGCTGCAACTTGAAGCTCATAAGATCTCCATTGGTAAGCACAAGACAGCTACGAATATTATACAGGTATATGTATTCTGTATAATTTTTAGCCTTTCATGTTAGTTAGAGGGATTCATGTCTCATTTGGGGCACTTAGGTTCTTGTGACTTTGATTTAATGCCATCTTGGGTTCATGTAATATTTCCTATACTATACCTTAAATATTACCCAGAATGTCTCTTGTAGCAGTAGTAGCATCTACAGATGGGTGACAAATTAAAGGAAAACCAACATAAAGTGTCTTAGCGAGTTGTTGGGACACCATGTGCTACCAGAATAGCATCAAAACTGCTTGGAATTTATTCCATAAGTCTTGTATTATCATCCTGAAAGAGACCACTGCCATCAGGATAGATTGCATTGACTAATCACATTGATATGTAGTGACTCTTCTCTCTAAAGGAACAGACACAAACCATGTCAGCAAAAAGCTCCCCATAGCATAACAAAGGATTCTCTCACTGTATAGATCAAGGGTTCCGTTTTTTTCCTGGGTGAAATCTTTACTGTGATCTGTATCTTATTCTAGAACCTCTGAAACGTGCAGTGACCATGTTTCGCACTAATGCTCAGCAATTGGACAAGACGATTCACGGTTCAGACCTGGCAAATGAAACGTAGGTACACACACATACATGCATAGACATTTTGTTTTCTTCTTCACCATCCACATAGAAAATAACTCCAACCCCTGTATCTCTCCGCGTCTTATCCCTCAGGCCACTGAAGGTTCGAAGGATCAATGACCAGCTCATGTTGCTGGATCGAGCTTTCTTAGACCCTCTGGCCTTCCCAGATAAATATGCATTCAGGTAAGAAGGTAATGTGGTGGCTGCATGGCCCTGGGGAGTGCTAGGTGGTTTCTGCGGCTGTGTGTAGAACAAATTAGGCTGCCATGCAGAGACTTCAAAGAGAGTAGAAGGAATAGAGAGTCTGTAAAGGTTTACTACTAATTTTAATTCGGTGCAACATTAATCTGGAGATGTTATCATGGCAATAGCGACTGTTTTAATAGTGCCCTACAGTGAAAATTAAGTTTTTTAATTTGTTAACATGACCTTATGGATATGTTTTTATATGCTAGAAGACATATTCTGATTGAAATAAGTAGTCAAAGTCATGGCTGAGTATTTCCGCCTTGAAACTGCAGTGTACCAATGGCGGTCTTAAAAACACAGATTAACCAGTCTGGTTTTTCATATGTACCAATAACTAATCCTGTCCTGCCAACATGCGAGGTGGGGCTTTCCGTGTAATTATTCTTTATCCATATCAGTTTCTGATTCTAACATGTATGACTGAATTACTCCAATATTACTACAACTTGCCATTGTGTTGCCTAAAGTAGTTTTACAGTTTTTGAGCAGAGTTGTAGGTGAGCTGGTGTGCTTCTGCTGCAGCGAGTGAGGAAAAGATGCATAGAGAAAGAGGCATGGACTTCATAGATCTGCACAGATCTGCACAGATCTATGATGGAACCAATAGTGTAGAGTTACATCTAAGCAAGTTTAAGGCCAAAAGGGATTATTTTCATTGAGAAAAATCTAAATATGTAACTTTGATACACAACATGAGTTTTGGGGTTTTAATAATGATAAAGAGGGACTTTAAGCAAAACATTCAGATTCAAGAAGAAAAAGGTACTTCTGTCCCAGTGTCATTAAAACTGACAGTAATAGAAGTTAATATTGGCACAGTATGATAAGAAAACTAACAGGATTTAAAGTGTGGTAAACAGTGCCATTGCAAATAAACTACTGAGCACTGAGAAGTGGATGTAAATGCAAAGAATAAAGTAGCCTCTAGCATGGAAATACTTAAAAGCCACACTGGTGACAGGGTTCTGTGGCAACTTCCTGCTTCATTGTGAGTTAGTAGATCTCATATCATTCATTTAATCTGTGTTACACAGGCACGTTATCTGGGCTTCAAGCAGTGCCGGCAAGGCGACTTTCCCAGGTCTGGCTGATGCCTTTGCCAAAGCTGAGTCATCTGGACTGGCCAGCGACTGGGACAAAGTTCACTATCACTTGTCAGTGGTGAGCCAAGCCATCGAAGGAGCCGCAAGCACACTGGCTGATGTCATATAGACACAAATCAGGAGCGAGGAACTTCACTAACTCAGGAAATAAAAGACAATAAGCACTGATACGCCGTGATGAGACTATGTATGTATGGTACTACATAAGGGGAATGGCAATCAATAAAGAAAGCTCTTCAATAAGAACAACAATGAATGATGTTTTCTATCTTTGTCACAGGTTGGAAATATTTAAATAAGATACACTGATCAGCCACAACATTATGACCACTGACAGGTGAAGTGAATAACATTGATCATATTGGTACTATGTGGTGTTCTGCTGGAAAACCTTGGATTGTGGCATCTGTGTTGATGAGACTGAGACACCGAAATAAACATTGTCCCAGAACAAGCACACTCCCTCATGCAAATGGAAATCCCAAATGTCACTGGCCTACCCCCCACAGGAAAATGCACCCCACCACATGGCAAAAACATCAAACATTCAGGAACATCTTGAGGAACATGACAATGGCCCATGATGTTGATTTGACCTCCAAACTTCCTAGACCCCATTCTGATCAAGCATCAACAGGATGCAGTGGAACAAGTTTGATTGACAGAGGCCCCACTGCACAAGCCAGAGTACCCAAAGGATCCACTGCCAACGTCCTGATGCCAGACCCCATAGGACACCCTGAGAGGTCCTCTGGTCCATGCCCAATGGTTCAGAGCATTTTTGACAACATAAGGGGGACCAACACGATATTAGGCAGGTGGTCAAAATGTTATGCCTGATCGGTGTATATCATTTTTATTAAAGCACTAAATAAACGAGGAACCACAACAGCTGATGTCAATACAGTTGTGACAGATGTGGCAGTGGGAAAGTCAAGTATCCACCTCAGTAGAGAGGATTCTGCCACTGGATCTGACTTTCTTTGGGAAATCAATGATGAATCCTTTGATCCTGATTATGTTAAACTTAAAGGAGCTTGGGGATCATCATTATTTTCACATTTCTAAGCTCAAACAATCAATGATGGAGGATGAGACAAGAACAAGACACCAAGCAGTTTTACCTCTGAGCCACTCAGTGAGAAAGCAGACAGACACTGCAGAGACACTGAAGGAGAATGGTGCAGTGTAAATTTACTGGGTTTATGGTCCAGAATATATGGATAAAGCCACCATCAGTGTGGTTATTGGACGATATAATGGCATTCAGAGGGATAAAGATAGAAAGATTGGTGCAAAGGTTTTGCTGGATGAATACAACATGCAAGCTGTCAGAGAATATCTGGCAACCGGTACAAGTTAACCTGTAAGTGTTGCGAAAAACATGAGGTGACTAGAGGCTAAATCATGTAAACACACTGCAGATGCAAAAAAAAAGCTTGAATATTTAGTCAGTAGGTGGTTCAGTTTGGTTTTTAACAGCACTGACAAACTGCTGCAGTCCCAGAGGTGAAGCCACAGTACTGAGTCCCTCCACATGGGGTCAGAAAAATGCTTTGAGTTAGATTACAGGTTTTGGGTGCTGCCACACCAGAAATGACAGTAGAAGCTGCCAACTTGGTCAAATCCACCATCTGGAATGGCCATTTCACACATCCACTTGTAGATAATGCTTCCAATAATTTGCTTAATTAATAACCTTGTATAACGAAAAAACTGCAAAGAAATAGTGAGAAATCTAAGAGAGGAAGTTAGAATTAAGTAGCAGCACAAAAAAAAGCCCTGCTATGACTACAAAGGTTCTCCTTCTTAACTTTCTTTTCCTACCTAGGCTCTCTTGTAAACACCAGTCTCTCAGGGAATACTGGTTTCGTTGAGGCCCCTCCACTCTGGTTAAAGTTTACAGTGTCAGTCACGCCCATCTGAGCCCTTCGAGCTGTTGTACTCCACACTCCACTGGTTCAAGTCTAGCTCAATGCATGAGCTTTTCATATAATGACAAGCGGTTCTCAAGATCTAGATGTAGCTGATGGTCATATTAAATCCCTGTAATGTCAAAGACGTAAGCATAACAACCACACACATTTTCTGCTCACAATATCGACACATTACGATCACAACCTATGTTTGGCCACGTGTGAGTTCATCATGACCACATACACCAGTCAGCCACAACATTATGATCACTGACAGGTGAAGTGAATAACATTGATCATATTGGTACTATGTGGTGTTCTGCTGGAAAACCTTGGATTTTAACATCCGTGTTGATGAGACTTGGACACCCAAATAAACATTGTCCCAGAACAAGCACACTCCCTCATGCAAACGAAAATCCCAAATGTCACTGGCCTACCCCCGCAGGAAAATGCACCCCACCACATGGCAACAACATCAAACAATCAGGAACATCTTGAGGAACATGACAATGGCCCATGATGTTGATTTGACCTCCAAACTTCCTAGACCCCATTCTGATCAAGCATCAACAGGATGCAGTGGAAAAGGTTTGATTGACAGAGGCCCCACTGCACAAGCCAGAGTACCCAAAGGATCCACTGCCAACGTCCTGGTGCCAGACCCCATAGGACACCCTGAGAGGTCCTCTGGTCCATGCCCAATGGTTCAGAGCATTTTTGACCACATAAGGGGGACCAACACAATATTAGGCAGGTGGTCATAATGTTATGCCTGATCGGTGTATATGCTGCTGTTTGATGCTATACATGGTTAATAAACTCAGAGGAAAGACTCCTACAAACAGCTGGAAGCAACAAACTAAACGACTCTTGTTAACGATTTGTCAAAGCCTGGATTACATTCATTATTAGTGAGTCCATTAATCTGATCTGTTCTGTCCTCTTCTCAGATAAATTTTATTTTTATGAACATTTCAGATTGTACCCTAATAGTAGTGGAATTGAAGGGCATTTTGTGATTTTGGCACACAAACTGTGTCTTTTTTGGACCAATATTGGTGCTGAAATGTGGAAAAAGACTTCAAATCACGTCACACAACTTGACGTGCATTGCTTTTCCTTGCCTAGCCATTAATTTAGCGGCATAAAGTTCAGACTTGTGGCGTGCTGAAAATTCTGTGTAAATTTTACTAGATCAGACCTAATAAAATTTGTGGATCAGTTTCAGCATCATATGTCATTCTGCACATTCTGCAAGGCTCAAATGTCAAAGAGAAGCAACAACGACCAAAACACATTTTTCACTGTAATATTTTACTTGATGATATTTTGGTAACATTGCCGAGTACAGCACTGTGACATGTTGCTGATGCAGAACAACTATTGTCTTGATTTCTGCCAACTTTTTAATATTTTCTGCAGTTGTTTTTTTTGTCTGAACCAAACAAGTGAAATCAGGTCACACTTGCTTCAGGTGTTAATGAAGGAAAATCTTAATTATTGTGTCATCAGTGAAGATCTCCTATTACAGCTGTTCTAATTACATCATTTAAATAATCGCAGAAATTGCTCCCAAGCTGTTACATGAAAATATTCACTGTTCATTAATCAGACAGTCTGCTCTACAGTAGATCCAATTAATGGCACCCATTTAAAGAATGTGTATTGAATAACTCGCTTCTAAAGTAATTAGTGGAGAATTTGGATGAAAACGCATCAAGTGGACATCAGTGGACTGTTTATTGTCCATCTGCACCAGTGTTGAACAAAATGTACTCTGCAATATAGCCTCCTCAGAGGAAGCCAACGTTGTTTATTGCCTTCGGGGTTTCAAATCAACTTCTGGCCTCACTTGCTAATGTGCCTGTTGGTCTGTTGAGTAATGAGCCGTTCAGAAATTTCCCAAACCAAATCATGTTGTGATGAAATAAAATCAAAGCGTCTAGAGCTGCATCTCAACAACGTTTTAGTTCTAATTTCATTACAGAATATGCTTATTTTGCATTATTTCTCAGTTCACATTGTTCTCAATTTTCCAACTTAATATACTAAAATTGAACCTTCTTGCCAGAGAGTAAAGAATCCTCACTTTTTGCATTTCTAGTGTCTAAATGTCTTTCAGTTTTACATCCATTTTTTGTCAAGCATCAACCTCCGATGTTGAAAACAGAAGCCAACGTTGAACTGTAGTTCCTTGAGTTGCCACTTGAGGCTGCCTCTAAAAGTGAGTCAAACCCCATAGACCCCAGTGTTAAAATGTCCAACTTTACAGCTGAAATAAACGTATTTACAGCGTGGTACAAAAAACTATTTTGGTCTTCCTGTTCATGACAACTGTATGGGGTAATTTTGTATATATCTCACTTGTTTAAATTGCAATAAGGCTTAAAGTTATACATTATTAGGATTTGAGTGAAAGGTATTTAGTGACATAGTCTGTGTTTAAGAGATGTTTGCATTTCCCACCTCAGCTCCACTCACGCTCCACCTCTTAGCGAATTTTTAGATGTAGCTGGAAGTTAGTAGGAGTCAAATACTGCCAAAATAAGAATGACCAGAACCACCGCATTTACCTTTTTAAGCTGTGAGGGATGTCACAGAGGGTCTGTACATGTTTATATACAGTCAGGGGTTAGTATAAATAGCGGCGCTGTGAATAAAGTCCATCAGTCCATTTTGAGTCATCATTTGAAAGCACAAAGCCTCATAATTCAAATAGTGTAAACCATGTTAACATACCAATATCACAACAGTAGCAGCAGCCGCAGCAATAGTTTGTTACTTGAATAAAATGTCAGTTTTTTTGTAACCTTTTTTTCTTGTCTATAGAGGCACATACTTACTGAATAACTATTTGCTGCACACAGTTTTTACTGTGATTGTTCAACAAGCAAAATGCTTCCCAGCTTTTTGTCTGTTTTAGTACAAATACAGTGGATGTTAAGGAGTTAACGCACCATTAAATCATTTCATGGGGCATTAGCAGGGTTAAATCTGGTGTTGTTTTTTATTATTTTTTTATTTTTTAAAGATTTATTTTTGGCCTTTTATGCCTTTATTAGAGAGGACAGTGGATAGAGTCGGAAACAGGAGAGAGTGGGGAAGGACATGCGGTAAACACCCGAGGTCGGAATCGAACCCAGGACAGCCACTACGCCTTAGCACTTGGGTCACGCGACATAACCGTTAGGCTATCGGGGCACCTCAAATCTGGTGTTTTTATTTTTAGGAGTCGGGCTGCTGTTGTGTTTAGCTCACAGATTGTGCCTTTGTTATGTCATTCAGATACAGTGTTTCTGAGTGAGTTGTGATATGAGTCAGATACGTCTTCATCTCTGCAGTTCAGTGATGCTGACAGGCCGATAGTAGATGAAATGTTTACAGTGGTCATGGTGACAAAATGGTCCAGACATCTAGTAGGAATAGTTTCCATAAAAATATTCTCTCATTGTTTGCCATGGCTCACTACGCGCCTTGATGATATATTTTTGTCTTCATTTCTTGTGTTTTCGTAGAAATCGCTCACTGCCAGCGCCCCAGGTTAAACTGAGTCAAAACCTGATGATCATTTACATTAGGACACTGTGCGTTTTCACAGTGAGAAATGAAAACAAGGATATTTTCCTTGCAATCACCTGCCAAACTGATGACAGTTGCATATAAAGGAAACTGCCTCTGGGAATTTGTAAAATTTCCTCTGAGAAGTTGTGTGATTTGTGAATATCTTCTGAGTGAACAATGTGTACTCAGCTTTTGGCTCCGACACTGAGACTGTGGCAAATGCAGCAAATGCAATTTGAAAGTGTTTCACTGTAGAACAGTTTTAATGTGCTTGGATGCACATGACGCATTTTTTTCACAGAGGAAATAATTCTAATGGCTTTCATAACAAACTCCAAGCAGCGTCTTACAAACCACTAATACCGGATTCATGTTAATTTGGCATTTGTTAAAACTTTTTTTTTTCATTTTCTCTTTGTGAATTGGAAACTAACAGTGATTCAACTCTTTATTGGGTACAGTGTCACACATAACAAAATCAAAGCCTCATCTTGTCATCATTTATCATTTTAAGGCATTTATTATCTATTATTTTTGTAACAATTAAACATCTGAACCCCAAGCAGTTTCTGGGCTAAACTGGGTGCGGTTCAGACTAGTTCAGCCGAAAAGTTACAGAATTTTTTGTTGCGTGGCTGTTTCTCACAGCTGAGTCAGTAATGGTTTCAGGGTTGGGCTGGAGAGCGTAGAAATATTTGTTTTTCATAAAATCTGGCTTGTAAAAACGGTATATTTTTGGTGCATTATTGAAGTGAATTGGATCAAATATCACGATTTTAAGCTTAAGTTTCCAAAGGATCGAAACGTGAGTACTTCAAGGACGGACAGAAATTTGAAAATCTAATGATTCTCTCTGTTTTTACAATTTCTGGTTCTGATAAATGGTGTAATGTTATTGATTTTTGTAAAAATGATATGCATTTCGGGGCTGCACAGTGGCTCGGTTGTTAGCACCGACGCCTCACAGCTAGAAGATCCCCTGGGCCTGGGATCTTTCTGTGTGGAGTTTGCATGTACTCCCTGTGCAGCGTGGGTTTTCACCGGGTTCTCCGGCTTCCTCTCACAGTTCAAAAAACATACTGAGGTTAATTGGTGATTCTAAATTGTCCGTAGGTGTGAATGTGAGTGTGCTTGGTTGTCTGTCTCTATGTGTAGCTCTGTGATAGACTATCGACCTGTCCCAGCCGATAGGATAGGATACCACCTACAGAGGATTAAGCGGTGTATAGATAATGGATAGATGGATATGCATGATTTCAATCCTGCTGGTGGTTTTTGGGGTTCAGAGGTTGAAATTAAGGGTAAATTCATCATTTACAGCATGAAATACAAACTAATACAAACTAATCAATAATTAATGAATTCATATCTAATGTTTTGTGTGAATTACATTTTCAGTGATTCCTTAAGAATGCACTGCTACACCTCACATTATAGCAACAGATAGACCCTCTGCACACATACAAAGAGTTTGCACTGGACCATGAACATGCATTTTCATTATTTATCTCAGTGGGACAGCAGAGAAAAGTTAAAACTCCTCCTAAATATGTTCAGCAGCTGTGGGATATAAATCACATGAATGTATGATCTCTTCACTATAAGTGTACTCTATGGAAAGCTCTACCTCATCCCCCCTTTTTCAGCCTCTTGTATGACTATGAAGTATCTATCTCTGACTCCTAATTTGTCCAATATGGCATTCTTTTGCACGTACTTGGCAATGCAGCAGGCACATGGTGTTCATTTACTTTCATCACACTAAATCCATTTCTCATTTTGATTGAGTGTCGTCATAAAATATAATTGTTTGTGCGGTTGTATCTTTAAGGATATCCAAAAAATAAACAGGCAACACTAAAGTTGATTACAGTAAGTCCATGAAGATGAGTGAAGCTGATGTCTTTGTATGTGAGGCTGAGTCATGAGGTTTTAACAGTTTTCTGATAAATATGAGGACTCTTGTTGCTTGTTGCACACAAACAGCATCAAAGATTTCGGTGTTTGAGTCATAGCTGTGTCTCAAACTGGCAGTAAAAAGGTTTATTTGGGAATAAACAATTGCCTCAGGATTTATGAGACAAATGAGCAAAGAACTGTAATCTCTCATTTGTATGAATTAATTTATGGGAATAAATAAGCGTCCTGATCTCAGGCATGCCAAATGCATTTAAATCACATTCAAGTATGTATCCATTCTATTAACATGCCAGATGTTTTCCTAAGTATCAGACATCATTTGCATGTTTATGACCAAAAATCACTTTAAATATGCAGGGCGACCAAAGGGCAACAACAGCGGCAAATTATGTTAATGCTATTATAGACTATCACATTATGTTTGCTGTTGTGAGCATGTAATAGTAGTAGATCAAGCATCTAATAAACTAATAAACATGAAGTTGGCACTCAGGGCTGAGGTTGTATCAGCGAAGAGGAAAAACTCTGTTGAAAGCTGTCGAAGGTTGCGTTTCCACCTTCCTTCTCGCCTCAGAATAGAAAAAAGTCGATGCATAAAATCTTAAATGTCATGGATGTTATTTGTTTTTTACTGTTTTTTTTTTTTTAACACGTTGTATTTTTTATGCAGCCGTAGATTTTTATCGGAAGAATCCCTGCAGAGTTTTGTGCATTTTGAAAAGAAACGCAACTTTTCTCACAAAAGTCTTTCGGAAGCCTGTGTTTATGCCAAAAGAGCACAGTCAATGAAAGGTCAAGCCTCATGTGGAGTGATTAAAAATAGACCAAACCAGACTTTGCTCTAATGTCAGACCGACACAGCTGAAGCTTAAGTGATTTGATTAATTCAGAAGAGAATTTACAATGACTGTCATTACTTTTAGAATTCATATCCAATGATAGAAGTCAGTAGCATCATTAAATTTAACGTATAGTAATGCTTTTCTTTCGTTAAACCATTCAAATATCTCAAAACAGTGGATGTTTTTTAACCGGCAGGTAAAAGTCTTCATATATCTTCCTTCCCTTGAGTACATTTGGAGAATGGCTTGCATATAAAGAGGTATTTTTCCTTCTGATGGCATGTTGTTGCTTCATACTGAAAATCCCTTGTTTTTGTACCCCCTGCAAGCACCGTGTTCCCAGCAGATGCAGAGCTGAAAGAGTAAACTAGTCAAAGATGTACATTTTGAATTCAAATAAAGTTTTGACACACCAGACAGAAAAACAGCTACTTTTACAGTACGAGTGCAGGTGCATGTCTTCACCATAGTGTGGCACCGCTCTGCTGATATGTTAAGAAGATGCTGATCGACCAAACTATACAAAAAGAAAAACATGAAAGATAATATTAAGTTTTTCCTCCAACTATTATTACAGTTTATTGTGTATTTATGTGTTGGTGTGCAAGTTTCTGTTCACCTCACAAATGGCGACCAGACACGGCTGTGCAACAGTTTGTCATTTTCCATATCGTAAATCATTTGTTGTTAGAAGTGGATACTAATGGCTTCTCTGGATTAACTCCATTACCACAGCACATTTGTCATGTTTACGCGCAGTAATGTGTTTGAGATGTCCTTATTTTTAACCCTTTACCATGTTTGGTGACCCAGCTGACATACAAAAGTAGATTTTTGGACAAGAATAAATAAAACTGTTGTGAGATACAGAACATAGTAAAGTTGCCATTCATTAAGAAGTTTCTTCAAAAAGCATCCTAATATAGTTTTATTTTAACAGTCTCAATAACAATCATAACATTTGAAATGTGTCAAACAGTAGCATGTTAGGACTATATCTTCATGCTACAGCACGTTTATAAGTATAAACTGTTTAACATACATACTTGAAACAAAAGGCAGATTAAATTAAACATCTGTATCCTTAAGTGATTCAATTATTAAGACAAAAAAGTGCATCTTTAACTCGGCAACAGTGGTTCTGTCTTTTCCCTGAGTTTAGAATAATTACAATCTCAGCAAGATCAGCTGTATTCAAGCCAAAGTGCGGGTGCTTTGGTGAATGCTATGCAGCTTCTTGCCAAAGGAAAGAAAGCTGCAGTTGCAGCTAGCAAAAGATCAGTGTGTAATTTTTATTATTTCAGTGTTTTTATTGAGCGCATTGCAGAAGACAGAAAAGGGTGAATCATACAGTAACAGTGTTCAAGATTTTAAATCTTGTTCAATGGTCAAAGTAAAAATCCTAATGCTTTAAATCCATAACAATAATGTAATGAGTAACTTGTATTCAAGACTTAATAATAATATTTAATTTTACCATCCGTGCTGAGGAGTGTTACATTTCATTAAATGTCTTGTTTTATTCATGTTCCTCAGTTTTAAATAGTAATACTAATTTATATTTGCAGAGAGTTGCTCTTGGGAGAGATATATTGCTGTCTCCATTGGGAAGCCATCTGATTCTCTCGACTGTAAAAGTAATATAGTTTGAGTTGTAATCTTCTGAATGAATTTCAGACCGATAATGGTTTCTGCAACAACGAAGGTTTGATTGAGCGCAGAGAGATAAGTCAGGGGTTCTGGAGAGGTTGCAGTTGTCCCACAGGAGGCGACGGCATAGTTCGAAGCGGGTCTGAACCATAAATTGTCTCCAGAGCTGCATACTGTGCATTTTTGTTGCGCTATGTAAGCTGGGCTGTTTATACGTCTTCTTTTAGTGAATAGATGGCTGTTAGAGGCAAACAAGATGTCATCTTTTTAAAACTGTGCACATCACTGTCTGTTTTACAACTCTGTTTCACCTTTAGCATTGATAATTTGTCTGCTTTCATTGAATGAACTTTCTGTCTTGCTTTCAGTGATAAACACTTGGCGTGAGGACCTTTTATCAGACGAATTGTTTTTTTGGATGAATAAGGAGTGATGTAACCATTCATGTGTACATTATGCTTTGATTTACACCTCAATCCTTATTCTAAAATAGCTCATCTCTCCTTGGTGTAAAAGCTTTCCACAGCTCATCTGGAATTAGAGTGCTTGTACACCGTATTAGACCCAGGTTCCACTGGACTGCAGTGAGTAAGTGGACGATATGGTACAGCATTAATAGCTCCCATTTGTTCATTACCTGCGTAATAGCTATTGATCTGCCAGAGGCTGTTTCAGAGGGCTTTGCAGCTGCAGAGTGCAAAGCTCTATGTGCCAATATGATACATTATGCCACCAAGACATGCTTTATAGAAAATAATATGATCTGCCCTCCTGTACGGAATCTCAATGACTTTTTATGCAGATACAGATTATTGTGATTGATGGGAAGAGAGTCGGGCTGAAATTTTTCTTTTTCAGTTTCAATTGTTTTTCAAATGAAGGGATAAAAGGATTGCTGGATGGAGCGCTGCATTGGAATATATCAAAGGGAAGATAAATGCTGGCACTTGAGGAGTGTTTGGTCAGCAGAATTTTAGAGTGTGTGTGCTTTGGATGTGACTGAGTTCCACAGGGGTGATTGAATTTCAGATTATGCTTACCTCCGAGCATACATCTACATCGTTGTTATGTCAGGTTAACTGTAAAAGGACAACGCTCTTACACAGCAGCACTTCAGACTAAACAGAGATTCACGAATAACACTGATAAAACAAAAAAATAAATTTGCACATGTCTCTGTGCTACTTCAAATATTATTAACCCTCTGAACCCCAACCAGTTTGTGGGATGCTTTAGCTCCTGTCACGTTTTTTTACACTGTGGGCTCATTTTTCACTGTAATATAAGTCCTGCACCTCTTTGGAAACAGAGCAACCACAGCTAGAAGTATAAAGAATTCCAGAATATCTTCATGCAGTTTTACAAAGGTAGAATGCCATAACATCATTTTTGATTTGTTTCCATACAAACACAGCCTGCTGTTCAGCCTAGTGTGAAAAAACCCTGAATTTTTCTCATGTGACTGTTGGTCGCTAATGGTTTCACAGTTGAACCATTAATTTTTTTGTTTCTTACAGAACCTGGTTAGAGCAAATGGTTTATTTATTTGGCAATATTTCAAATGAGAGATGTATAATACAGTGATTTTGTTGAAAAATTATGACTTTAAGCTTCTGCTGTCAGAAAGTTGAAAGTCTGATGATTCTTTCTGTTTTTTCACAGTTTCTTTTTGTGGTAAATGCTGTAATTTTGATGACTTTTCAAAAGATAATCTGTCTTTTAAAACCACTGGTGTGTTTTGGGGACCATAGGGTTAATAACTAGACTTGCAAGCAACAATGCAGGTATCATATGTATAATTTGTTATCAAGTATATCTTAGTTGTATTTCTCTCCAAACTGAAAAGGCAAGAATATAATGAATGTCCATTTGTGACTCGGCATGCTAACTCACCCGTCCATCTGTGCTTCTTTCAGGAGGCTGTAGGGGAGAACGCAGGAGTCCATGGGCCGGCAGAGGACAGGAAGGAGAAGGTTCCCAGCCCCCACCTCAGCCAAATGGTGGTCCTCACTAACAGTGGGACTCTGTATGGACTGGCACAGAGGGTGGTGGCCACTGAGTCCCTGTAAGTAGTCTCTACACAACACTGGAAATATTTACATGCTAAGTTAACTTCACATTAACACAGCTCTAATGAGTTTTGGACATTCTTCATCTGAAATGGATAAAAATACATCACAGATATGTTTGTGCTTGTTTTATGTCATCACACACCATACATTATGTGTCAGGGAACAGAAGCTATAGACATAATTTAATCAAAGCCTTCTCCCTGATCAGGTTAAAGAGGCTGGTTGTCACTGAATGCATCATTTCAAGATGGTCATAATGCCATTAAACTGCATTATGCAGCCTTGCCATTAAAGACTTGCCCAACCTGCCATGTGTGTTGTGTGTGAACGCACACCACAGGAGTTATTTTATCTCCAGAAAGAATTTCTAGCTTTCTTCCAGTAGTTTTGTCTTTGTGTTAAGCCTTCATGATCAATCACACACTAACAAATGCATTTTCTTTCTCTTGTTCTGCCTGTGTGGTTTTTCTCCCTCTCCATCTTTGTCTATTACATCTACACAGTCTACCCAGTGATGCCTGTACATAATTAGGTTAAGCTATGTGCTGACAACATTTGGACCCTGAGAGGTCTGCAGTGTACAACAGCTTTATAATGAAAGACTTTAAAATGGACGTTCAGACAGCACAACTGCAAAAACGCTGAATGGGTTCCATTCTTTTACAAAAAGTTTTTCATGTATTTCAAGCAGGCAACAAGCTCGGAAGAATAATGAAAGTAAAAGAGCTAAAGTGCAGAGGTGAAGATAAGTCATGGGTAAAGTTTGAAATAAATGGTTCTTTGTGGAGAAGAAGTATTTCAGACTAATTCAGGGCAGAGCTGCATGCAAACTTTTCCTGTCTTAAAAAGTGTTATTAGAAAAGGCAGCTAACCTTTGTGTCTATTCTGAGCCCTTCTGACATCTTCAGCATATGCCCTTTCAAAAATCATTCTGGGGGAAGTAGAAGCTTTTACAGATTGTTCAACATTGACATGCACATATCAATGATGTGTCAGAAACTTCTGAGCAAAAATTAAACACAACAGCTCAGCGATCTGACTGTCTTGCTGTGCTTCATCCTTCTAGCTTTTGTTCAGGTGTCGTATTTATACAGGCGTGATCAGATAACTGTGAACTGTGAGGTGTGCTTTTTTTCTTCTTCTCCCTGCACACTGCACTGCTGCTGAGGTAAACACAAGCTGTTCCAGCAAACCCTAATGTGATTTTGTCTGTTCCATGAAAAGAGCTAATGTGCAGTGGGCTCATTCATGGGGATCAGGTTGTATTTAATGTGGTGCTTTTAGTTTTACTCTTAACTAGATTGCACTTACTGTTATTAGATTTTGCTTTTAATATAAGATAATATAATAATAATATAATATAAGATCTTTGGGTTCCCAGTAGTAAGTGTTGCTTCCTTACAAATAGTCTGTGGAGCATCAGTGTATGCAGCTCTTGAATTGATTAATCTGGAAATTGCGTACACCGTAAGCTTATGATTTCTCATAAAAATATCTTCTGGTCATAGAAAGTGTAGACAGAAATGTGGAGAAAATTTGCTGATTATTAATTTAAATGGTTCATCATTATTTACTCATCATATCATTACATTAAAACCCCTCATACCCTTATACACCGATCAGGCATAACATTATGACCACCTGCCTAATATTGTGTTGATCCCCCTTATGTGGTCAAAAATGCTCTGAACCATTGGACATGGACAAGAGGACCTCTCAGGGTGTCCTATGGGGTCTGGCACCAGGACGTTGGCAGTGCATCCTGTTGATGCTTGATAGAAATGGGGTCTAGGAAATTTGGAGGTCAAATCAACATCTTGGGCCATTGTCATGTTCATCAAGATGTTCCTGATTGTTTGATATTTTTGCCATGTGGTGGGGTGCTGTGGGGGTAGGCCAGTGACATTTGGGATTTCCATTTGCATGAGGAAGTGTGCTTGTTCTGGGACAATGTTTATTTGGTTGTCTAAGTCTCATCAACACGGATGCCAAAATCCAAGGTTTTCCAGCAGAACACCACATACAGTGGTATTTAATAAAGGTATTCTCAAATTCTTATTTTTTTGCATATTTTCCCCTCTTTAATGTTTAAGATCATCAAACAAATGTAAATATCAGACAAAGATAACCCAAGTAAACACAAAATGCAGTTTTTAAATGATGATTTTATTTATTAAGGAAAAAAAATTACCTATTCAAAGCTACCTGGCCCTGTGTGAAAAAGTAATTGCCCCCTAAACCTAATAACTGGTTGGGCCACCCTCAGCAGCAACAACTGAAATCAAGCGTTTTCTATAACTGGCAACGAGTCTTTCACATCTCTGTGGAGATATTTTGGACCACTCTTCTTTTCAGAATTGTTTTAATTCAGCAACACTTACTTATTTAATTATCAAAACACCCACTCAATATATATTGGGGTCACAATTCTTTAAGAAAATGATGGGCTCTTATTAAAATGTGTCTTAACTGGCTGATCGTGATTGGGTTATAGGTCATACATTTGGAATATGCAGAATTTCTCTAATTGTTGCTGATGTTCTACGACATCTGTGTGATTAGTTTTTGTGTTTTTAATTATTGTGGTTAATTCTGTGGTCTATTAGGCTGAGTGTCATTCAGTGTTTTCATCTCAGTGCCAGCATCTTTTTTTCAGTTCCAATGAACAGAGAGCGAATGCGGCTGCCTAAATACAAGCACTGCACCCAGAGTCTTTACCGAGCACTCAGCTGCTTTTGTGCAGCCACTCAGTTGAAAATCTGAACTTTTTAGAGAGGCGCTGGTGCCATCACTGTTACTCCTTTTCAGGGAACCAATCATATGGGTGGAACTCGTCACCCTGGTAAACAAGAAAATGTAAAAGGAGCTTACTTTGGTCATGTTTATCTATCCCAAAACAGAAATTATCACAACAAGGGGCAATGCTTGTCTGTTATACAACTGCACTTACAGTCGTGATATGCTGTCAAGCTGCTGTTGTCATAGAAACAAAACCAAGCACTTTTTTGATGAAGTGCTGGGATGAAGTGCTCCCCATCACCCTGCCAGAGAAAAATTCTGCATGGAAATGCACCCTTAGTGGTCTGCTCTTTGTTCTGATCTCTGCAATTCTGTTTGCTCATCAGCTGGTTCAGGAACACGGATAAATATTCTGTTCTGGTGCCAAGCGCAGAAGTGTTTGCCTCTAAAGATGATGTAGTCGTTCATTTCATCGCTGAGTGAATTCAAGCCAGATCTGGGTTCAAGGGCCAGTACAGGATGTGAAGGCCACTCATGAAGCTTTTTGAGTTGTTTTCTTCTCATAAATTGCATTCTGCAATTTTTGCAGCTGACCTGGAACTGTAATGAAATCGCTCCTATGAGCGTTGCTTGCCATCCTTGTTAAACTCTGGACTCAACTCTGAACTTCAGCCCACTCAAACCTGCTCCCTCAGTTTTTATTTAGTGTACGCTAACACTTCAGAGCCATCGATCAGCCCGAGTCAAAAGGTCTTTGTTTAGTCAGTGCTGGATACACAGTGGAACGGGGGTATTAGTTCTATCCATATTGATTTTTTTTCTTCATCCTGTATTTCTCACTCTGCTGCGTTGCTTGATCTCAGTATTTTTCAAGGATAATTGAAATCCAGTCATTGCAAAAACTGCAGCCTGATTTGTTGGACATTAACGGTATTTTGCTTTGGGAGGTGAGACTTGAAGATTTGGAATTCAGAAGTAGTTTCCAGAAGAAAATGACCACAGATCCAAGGAACTAGAGGATCATTTATCCTGGGACAACACTCGAGTCTGTTCAACCTAATTATTTATGACATTAAACTGTAATGATCACTTGTGAGAAAATAGATTGTTGGAACAGCACAGCAGAGAATACAATTTACAGAAAATGCTCAGGGGGTTTAAAGTGAGCATCACTAAAGGTAAAGATATACAACATCGGTGCAGAAATCAAGCTGTACACTTGAACATTTCCAGTCCAATCACATTAATTAAGGAAATTAACAGCCAAAGACATTGTCTTATCTTAACTTTCAAGTTTACAACAAAGAAAAACCGAGCTGCTACTCCAATTTTAGTTCCATCCATCAAACCAAAATTAAGTCAATAGTAATATAAGCTTTTGTAAATAACTGTGTCACTCACAATAATACAAAACAAGACGCTATAGTAATTGCCTTTTGTTCTGTCCCACGCCAGAACATTTTTCAGACTGTATTATGCCACCACTGTGCTGAATTAAATGTCTGTTCCTGTGTTTTTTGTTTCTCAGTGTGTTTCTGGCTGAGCAGTTTGAATCTCTCCAGTCCCACTTGGACACAATGATGCCTGCAGCCAAGAAGCCCTTCCTGCAACAGTTTTACTCCCAGGTATTGTACATTTTACACACCTTATATCTAAAGGTCTGAATATATACAGTAACTGTTGATTATGTCATCACTGTCAGCCACATCTCATCACAGTGCTACTAAAACTTTCATTTAATCTGTTATAGGATCAAGATTTTTCCAAGAATCGCTTTTATCATTTGTCATTGGTTCATTTGAGCCTAAATGAGTATAATAACCAGGGGACATGTATAAGTTGATTATTTTGCAAGCTTGTCATGTGGCTGCTTCTGAGGCTTAGACAGCATGAAATTTAAATGACTGATCACAGCTTTCATCAGTTTTTTATGAATTAATCTCACAGAGCCACTTAAAAAGAGACACATCCAGTAGGTGATTTGTTAACCTTCCTGGATGTGTGTTTTTGTTGGTTTTGTGGGAGCAGGGAGGTTCTCCCACTGGGCTGTCCTCCCTGTCAACAAATAACAAATCACCTCCTGAACGCGTCTTTTAACTTGCAGTTCTGTATAAGCTAAGATGGAGCGTAACATCTGCAACATGCCCTGCAGTTCCTGTCCTCCATGTAAATATCTGTTTGCAATCAGTTATTTATTTGTAACCACTATTCTGCCTTTTCTTTTGATTTTAAAGTATTTCTCCTTAGAAACAAATGACTTTGTGACCACAACCCAGTGTTCAGTCCTATACTCGATCTATAAAGGACAAAATTGTCTGTCACTCTCACCCACGCAAGCTGCTCTTTCCTGACTTATCTTTTGTTTGTGTCCTCTTGACATTTGAAATGTTCAGGTGTACAAACAGGTCTGTTTTCCCTAAACATTGATTAAATGTCATTTCCTGTGATTTTCACGCTTGGAAATTTTGTTTTGCACAGTCCGTGACATTATGTTACCTGCACCGTACATTAATGCTAGAAGACACTTTGTCTTCATTTCTGCCTCATTGCTGTTTACTGCTTACATAACATTCAAGAACATGTTGACTGTGACGCACCACTAACACACGAACATTTTCCTTCCTTGCCACTCTTAGACGGTGTCTACAGCCAGTGAACTGAGGAAACCAATATACTGGATTGTGGCAGCCAAGGCCATCGACTACGAACAGATGTTGGCCATGATGGCCGGAGTTAAATGGGACATTAGGGAGATAATGTCACAGCATAACGTTTATGTGGACGTCCTATTAAAGGTAACATTCCCAAGAAAATGAAACAACGGTGAATGTTGATGTTAAATGTCATGTGCTACGCTGTAGGTTAGTCGACCGGGGTTTCAATCAGGTTTTTGGCACTACTTCAAACAATGCAAATGGAATCATTAAAGCAGCTTATATTAACATTTTAGACTTCCTGGAGCCAACAGAACAAGCTATACATTTATTTTTGTGAACATATTAGCAAGCAGTTATCTATTCACACATCTAGCAGACATGGAGCAACATTAACATTCACATGCAGGGCTCCAGCCATTTTTTTCACACATGCGACCAAAAATCTGTCAAGTTGGACGTAACATTTTCATTGGTCGCACCGGTGCACCTGACATTTAGCAGGTCTGCCTGTGTGTGTCTCAGGGTGGTACACCCAGGTAGATATAATCTTTTGGTGTCAAGTGAAGTAAGGCTGACATTAGGATGCTTATTTCACTCTTTCAAACTAAACCATTTTTGTCTGAGTTGCTGTGCTGCAGTGTATAAATAAGTGGATTCTCCTCTGTACCCAGCCACCTAGTCGTATCTATCGATCTATGTGAAGTATGAAGAGAACATCTGTAAATTACACTTCGGAAAACAAACCTGGGTTATACTCTCCTCCTCTAAACTGAGTTTCTGCGTGCACATCAGTCACACCATGCCACCCACGACCACAAGTAGAATTCCACCCTGTAGGAAACACTGAGATATGATGAAACAGCCAAAATTATTCATTGCATTTATTGCAAAGAGTGCAGCCACAGCATGGCTAGGAACTGTGCCTTAGCTGTGTCAGCATCAACGTTTCAAATGGAAACTTAAAGAAATGTCTCCAAGGAACTTGTCCTGTGAAATGACAGGTGTATGGCCACTGGAGCAGACCTTGTCCAGGCAGCATTACAGCACCAGGTAACATCAAATGGAAGCGATGAGGAGTCAGAAATGATAATGTAATGTAACACTGATTATAGTATAGCCAAAGAAGAGCTTTACTTGACTAACTTTAAAGCTGCAGTAGACAGGAATCTGCAAAAAGGCCCCAAGAAACGCCAGAAATGGAAAATATACAGTCCTGCCTCCTCCCACTCTGTTCTGACCTCCTCCTACCACATTGGCACACACTTCAAGCTAAAAGTCAACATTCATTCATGGATTCAAACCCCAAACTCCCAAGTGAAAGTCCTCTGTATAACCCATTGTACCACCATATCTTGCACTTATAGCGTAATGCAAAACAAAAATACTGCCTACCTCAGCTTCAAGTGCCCAGGGCATCCTTGTAAAAAACAAAACATATATGTTGTATAGGAGGTGATGACAAAAATAATGCTTAAAATGCATTATTCAGTGCCAAAATGTGCAGTGAAGGATTGTAGGTGCACTTGATTTCAGTGTCTCGAGCTCTGATTTAACAAATTCAGTTCTAGTATTTACTCTGTTCATCAGCTAGTTGCTAACTCAATTAGTTTATCAGAGTTCTTTCACTCACAACAGCTGACTGCTGCTGGAAACAAGAGTAATGAGAGCATTGAAAGTAAGTCAAAATAGTGAAGTTACTGCACTGAATCCCAAAACACTGAGCTGAAAGCGCTCTGTAAAGCTGATGTGAAGTCGTGTCATTGCTGGCTACCACTGACTCTCACATGTACACCGATCAGCCACAACATTATGGCCACTGACAGGTGAAGTGAATAACATTGATCATATTGGTACTATGTGGTGTTCTGCTGGAAAACCTTGGATTATGGCATCCGTGTTGATGAGACTTAGACACCCAAATAAACATTGTCCTAGAACAAGCACACTCCCTCATGCAAATGGCAATCCCAAATGCCACTCGCCTACCCCTGCAGGAAAATGCACCCCACCACATGGCAAAAACATCAATCAGGAACATCTTGAGGAACATGACAA
>OMNN01031164.1:3904-26813 GCA_900302755.1 Chromis chromis | reverse complement strand
ATTTTCAATGCATGAAATCTTTAACAGAGTGCACAGCTAGCTCTTTTACTATAAATAAAATTAATCCCAGGTAAATAAATGTAAGGCCTATATTTCAGATTAAAGAATACAGAAACCTCAGAATAAAATAAATAAAAAACTGCAAACAGCCGAATAGCCCTTTTTTCTTCCTTTAAAGAAGTCCCAGTCTAAAGAATTAAGGGCCTACACTTCAAGTAAAAACAAGTCAACATGTTCAGAAAACAATAAATAAAAAGTAGCTCTTTTAGGGGAAAAACTAGTGCAAACAGAGCTTTGACTAAACATTTTTCTCTTCCTTTTTCTTAAATTAAAGAGGTCCTAGCCTAAAAAAAAATGCCTACTTTTCAAGTTAAAAAAAGTCAACATCTTTGGAAAACAATAAATAAAAAGTGTCTCTTTTAGGGAAAAATGCAAACAGACCTTTGAACACCACCTTTTCTCTTTTAATTATTCTTAACTTGACTTAATGAGAGAAATGGGAAAGTGACTGTCCTGCCAGTAGGGATGGGTACCGAGCCCCGCTACTAAATGAGCCCCGGGGAGATTTTTTAATATAGGCCTACCGGAACCGTTAAGCTCCGACGGTAACGGTTCTGTTAACGGTACTTTAGAATATAAGAAGATCGTTGTGTTGCACGTTGAATCTCATCACCAGCAGAGTCTGTAGCTCCGACAGACGGAAGACTCCGGTGTCTGAGGGGCGGAGCTTCTCTCCGTCACTCACCTGCAGCTCCGTGCAGCAACACACAGGTGACTTTTGGAGCAAGATGCTGTCATCACTGTCTCTTCGGATTCAGCCATAATTCTGCAGACTCCCGCTCTTGCAGACTTTATGTGATAACGGTGAAGACGTCACATTACGTACGCCAGAAATCCGCGAGGACTTGGTCTGCAAGTCCAGAGAGTGGAGATTTGGAATCCGTCTTCCTCTCTGCTCTGGTACGCGGGCCGCACAGGGTAGACAAACGATTTGATTGGCTCAACCGAGTGAAGCTATTGTCGTATTAACTGGAGTATCAGCGCCCGCTGTCTATAGCCACCACCGTCGGGAAAAATGCTCCATGAAAATGATCTAGTCTCGTAAATTTGTCAGAGATTGGTCACGGGTCCGGACAGAACCATCACTCGGTCCGGATCCGGACTGCGGTCCGCCATTTGGTGATGCCTGGTTTATATGGTTATTTTACATATCTGAACTCTAAAGTGCATGAGATGGATGAATAATTATCTTCTTTGTGCTGCCAGGCCAAACTAGGAGAGGAGATGCTGGATTACAAGGACCTGGCAGCCCTTCCAAAGACCAAGGCCATCTATAACATCGACAGGCCTGACATGTTGTCCTACTCTCCATACGTCAGCTACCCGTCTGAGGAGAGGCACTACGGAGAGGTAGACCAGCTTCTGACAGCTCTTTGATCTGTCTTTCTGACTTTTATTCTAGTGGTGGAAATTAACTGGGGTTAATTTCCTCAAGTTCTGCACTTTAATGGCATTTTATAAATCTGCCCCATTAACATTTCAGAGGGACATTTTGTACAGTAAAGCTATAGGTACTAATAATTATAGTGCAGTAAATTAAATGATTCATCAGTATATAAATTACTTTAAAGGGTCTCCACCCTTATGAGCTGCTAAATTAAATTGCAGTCAAAACAGTAAAATGATAGCTCAAGAATATACAATTCATTTCTTGATCTACACTGTACACAGTTACCATTTGGCTGTATAATGAGTACTTTTACTTTTCAGAATTTGGGTTAGTTTGGCTGATAATACTTATCTATTCTCTTCCTTCCTCTGTTTTGTCACTTATGGTGTCATTTTCTAAAAGCACTACCTTAATATGGGGTTTATAAGATGTAGCTAATGGCTAATATCAGTTTATTTCTTATATGCTAATGTACAAAGTACAAACAACTGTAGGTTTTCAAAGAACTGGATGATGTTAATTGTGTGCCAACATCCCCTTTAATTTTGTTTTTCATCCATCTGGAAGAACCTCCAAAACCATTCAACCACTTACCTTCTAAGAAAAGAGCTATAGGGCATCTACACCAAAAATTACTTCTTTACAATTAAGTAATATTTACAATTTCAAGAGCCCAGATGTTATATATTTGTTAGAAAGTAAGAAAAAAAAAGCTTTATTGATGTTTTCATCTCAAGGCACCTCACATGCTAAGGTGAAGATCATACAAAATTATGCAGAGAAACCCAACAAATCCAATGTTTCCTTCAGATTCTCTTTGAACGAGCTCTTGCCACCAGCGGGGAGAAAAAACTCCCCTTTGTCAGTATTGAAAAACCTCCAGCAGAACCAGGCTCAGGGAGGGCCGGGTTCTGCCTTAACCTGGTAGGGTGAGGTCAGCTAATATTTTTGATATTACTCTAAAAAGTACGAGAAAAACAGTAACAATAAAAGATTTTAAAAAAAAAACTTTTACACCTCTTTGACTATTAGTGAATAGCTAGCCAGAGACCAACCAGATCAAATAGTTTTTCTTGTTAATAGTCAATAACTGCTCTATTAAACATCAGTAAATAGTTTATTAACCATTAATTACGGCTAATAACAGCTTATAAACCCTTTATAATGAGTTTTGCATTAATGTTGGCATACAAATTATAAATAATTAAAATGTTACACCGGATGTTTAATTTTTGATATGTCCTTTTGTTGTTGTTGTTCTTTACATAAACATTCCAAACATTTTTTCCTTAAAAATAAACATGTGTGGGCAAACTTTGTAGCAGAAACACTGCAATAAATTCCCAGTGTTTCTGAACTGACAATATTTATTTGACCAATGTTTTGGATGATTTTTGCTCATTTAAATATATATTGCATATATTTTAATTTGAATGTGCAACATGTGTGGAAAACTGTGTGTTTTTCTTAGTGATTTGATAAATCGAATGGTAATTGTCTGTGAACAGAGTTGATTTGTTTCACAGGTTTCATTGCAGAGCAGAATTCTTAACTTCCTCTTGTAGCGTCTCCTGTTCTTTTGCTTTATATTTCACCTCGCTATCCCTCCATCATCCTCCCAGATTCTGACAGTGAAGCCATTCATCTTTTTTTTTCTCTCTCTCTCTCACAATCACCTCCATTCCTTTGCGATGCGATCACAGTCTCACAGCCCTGAGCATGTAAACTGAACCGTACACTTTAGACCCACTTCATTCAGCTCATCAGTAATGTCCTTCACATTTTACATCATTACTGACACTGAATGAACGCCCTCATTGCTGGATGGTTAACTCATATATCCTCACATATGAGTTCGTCCTAATCATTGGCTTTCTCCCCGTCTTCATTTGCAGTCCCCCCAGCTGCTTTCTCCTACTCCTACTGAGGTAATGTGATGCACTATGTCTCACTGTGGGTGTCATGCAACCTTCATCAGTGCCTTCCTGTGTGTGTTTATATGTGTGTGTGTGTGTATGTGTGTGTATGCACAAACAAGCTGTATTACTATACTTGAAGAATGAAGACGTTTTAAGGGGAATATAGAGCTTTAAAATGTTTGATGTGAGTTTTTAACGCTCATACAGATGCAGCTGTTATTATGTTCATAGTTCTGGCCATCGTTTGTATCAGATATGACAATAATGTACCTATCAAGAAGCTGCCAAGATCTAGGAACATTGTGACATTGCTCTAACAAGAAACAAAAAACATGAGTAGTTTAGCCGCCAGATTATCTAAACCACTGAATCTGGAGGTAAAACCTACAGTAATGTTGATAATAATTCCCAAACTGCATCACCACACAACTGCAGTACAGTATAGTAGTTAAAACAGGAAGTCAACCATGGATGAATTATGAGATAATGGCCCCCTGGTTACAAACCTGTCAGTAATTTTGTGGACATTTCTCTGAGATCATTTTGCATTTGTGATTGATTTATATCATTGCGTGGACAATTTGTGTCTCTTTAGAGCAATTTGATTGACTTTCAATCAAGAAATGTTGCTAACCCTTTCAAAATAAGGCTCCACTCCATAGTGGACCCATGCAGTAATGCATCCATGACGTAAACAGGTAGTTTGGATTTTGCCTCAGTGTTGTTAGCGAAGTGGAGATGTCACTCCCTTCTGATTGATGAAGGATAAACAAAATGACTCAGAAATGAGTGTTATGTTAGGCTGAATGAGTGAAGCTGCATAGATTTTGGTTGGTGCATTGTAATCATTAGCAATAGGAATGATGGCCAAAACTCATCAAATAAGTGAAATATTTCTTTAATTTGAACATTTTCATGCAAATTACAAAACCCCATTTTTTGTAATAGTGGGTAAATACCAGAGGCAGGTAAATAAATGTACATTTTGGTCAAACAACACCATTTGGATTTCCTTCCACGAGTAGTAATACAGCTTTGTGCCATTGTTATGTAATGTTTTTATGAGGGAAATACCAGAAAAAGATCAAACAAGTCAACTGGTAGACACTTGAGTTTTGTTGTGGAGAAGTGACTTTAATGGGCCACTGCTAATTGTATTTCACTGACAGCTATCATCACTTGGATCTTTGATTGGAGTATGTTTTAAAATCCATTTCTAACTTCATGAATTCTTTTTGATCTGCTCTTGGACATAATAAGCGCATTTCCCCTAACACCGGCGCTATCTTGATGTTGTATTTTCTCAGATCCTTTGTGTGCAACATGATTGATCCGTCTCATTAAGAATATATCAGACATGGAGCCTTGCCCACATTCCTGTCTGATATTGTAATTAAGGACTGCATCAGTAGAATATACTGATTTTGTGACTTCTTTTTGTGTGTATCCAGGGTGATGGGGAGAAGTCACCCCGTCAGCGGAGGCCCTCCAGCCCCAGCTCCAACAGCTCCCTGGGGGGCTACGGACGCTACACCCCGTCCCGTTCCCCCCAGAACTACAGCCGGCAAGGTATCAGCCACATCCTGCAATCCATATGCTGCTGTTGAAAATTGAATTTCTGAAATGATCAATGATTACATTATCCAGAAATGATGCTCCAGTACATAGATGCTCTTTGCTGCCGACATTGTTTCTCCTCAGTGACTAATAGGGAACAAGAGGGTGGGAAAAAATGGAGCCCTGGCTGACTGTACTGTTTAGACATCTGCTGCAAGCATCACACATGATTCATCACTTTTCTGTATTCTGAAAAGATTTCCCAACGGCAACCGTACCCAAAACCAGAAATTAAATTACACGCTCATCCCCTGCGGATTAAATTTTGCAATCTGTTTATTACACTGTCTTTACACTGAAATCCTCTGGCAAATAGTGTGACATCACTGTTTTACAGCACAATCAATCACAAAGTAGAAATGATGGCAGTGAAATGAGTGTCAAACAATGGCTGTATTTTAAATGTGCAAAATTGCACATCTTCTAATGTAGGAAAATTATGGTCTTAGTTATAAGACCTAATTTATATTGAAAACCATCATTAAAAACATGCATTGTTAATCTCATATCTAATCATTACCATTTGCATAGAAGACTGCTAAGTACACTTTGGCAAACTGCTGAAGTAAAAGTACAATGATGCAAAAATATTCTATTACAAGTAAATGTCTTGCATTCATAGCACAAAACTGAAACACTCAAGCAAACTGCAAGTACCTCAGAATTGCAGGCAGCAACATCTCCTCTGCATCCCACACAAAGGAACTCACAAAATTTTTTGTGAGTTCCATTTGTGTGGCCGAAACATATCCTTCCCTATATAATGTTTCTGTTTACTCATCTAAATAGCAGCTGAGGAAGTGTCATCCCCTAAATAAAGAAAGTTAATGATTTACTCAACGACTAAAATAAGAATTTTTGGTCACTCATGATGGATGTCCTACTCTGAGATGCCTAAATTCCTAAATAGAGGCTCCATGCCATGTACTCAATAACACAAAAATAGGCTTTTAATTTGCACATAACCACTAAATCAGTATTTAAGGTGTCACTGTATGGTGGTGCCTCTTTAAGATTTAAGAGGAACACAAATTTATTCTCATGCATTTGTACGATTAGCCCTTTTATGCCAATTTGCAAAAGCACTTAAAGGCTATAAATAAATGTAATACCTTCATAATTGTAATTCCCCACGTATCCTATGATCTGATTCGACAACCAGGACCAGAGGGATACCTTGGTGGTAGAAACAGCAGCCAAGCCCGTGACTCCGGTTCTCTCCCTTTGCCCCCAGCCCTCATGGGTGGCGTCAAGTACCCCTCCACCTGGGCCAGGGACTCGTCCTCCCTCCCTGTGTACTATTCTGGTGGGGCTGAGGGGAGTGGTAGTGGTGGTGGTGGTGGAGGCAAGTTCTCACCGATTCCAGGGGGTGGCAGTGCAAGCTTGTCTTTACACCTAAACCCCACCACCCTGGCCATGCTGCAGCAGCACAACTACATCCCTTACTTCAGAGGTATCAAAGCACGCTAGAGGCCAAGACTTGGTCCAGTACAGACAATGGACAAGTTGCTGGAATCATTGCTGCTTTCGAAACCAAAACCAGAACTACTAAACGGCTAATAATTGAAAAGGAATTCTAATAGGCTCCATTGTGGTTTCCAAGGTGTTTCCCAGGAAAAAGGGAAACACCTTGGATTTTGGACAGGTTTCAGCACAGCAGCAACATGCCAGTCCACACTGTATCAGACTGAGATCAAAGGTCCGACAGAATGGAGTGCTGTGATACGACCACTGAACTGACTTGACTTGGCATGAGCTGTGGTAAAGCACCAAATTAATCATGTGTTGGAAACTCTTACTCTGGGTTTTTGGGTGTCTCGGTTCACCATGGACTCATGAGCCATAATGGGAAACAGAATGTGTGTCCTCGTGTGCACTGCATTCGGGTCTATAACCACTGTTTGATCACTCATGAAGGTTTATCTTGAACTGAATCCATGAAACTACTAATGCTATTCACGATATCACACATTCCTGAAATCAACATCACAAACCAGTACAGTACCCCTTGCACGCTGTAACCCCTGCCGAAAGGCCTATCCGAACCAGCTCCCTTTGCTTCATCTTTTCCCCGTTCCCTGATCTTCCTCACCCCTCAGGGTTCAAACAGGACCCCCTACCTGACCCTAAACCTAGGACATCCCTGCATCTCAGTTTACCTCCTCCTAACGGTAAAGACAACAGCGGTCTTTCTCTTTTCTGTGTCTCCCCTCCCCTTAATGGAATGGTTACCAGGTTTTGTGATGTTGTTGTCCGGTATCGTGGTGTTGTCGGGTTTCATGGGGTGCATCAAGGTACATATATAGGACCACACCGGTTTCTCATTCTGCTTGCCCTGTTCACTTGTGTCTGTGGACGTGGTTGTTGTCGTGCATGGTTAAACTTGACATTGACCTGAGTGTGGTCCTGACATATTTGACATTATCTTTTCAAGGAAGGTTAATGGTGATTTCATTTTTGTGCTTGTCTGTTCAGATTGTTGACCCAGTTGTGTGCCTGCCTTCGACCTCTAATCTACCCCATTGTTGTTCCCGAATGACCCCTTGTTCATTGCCATGTGTCAGACGTGATCCCCTTGGTGTTTATCTACTTTTATGCTTGACATAAATCTGGAAAAGAAAGCAGGTTTTGTGTTTTGATGAATGATGAAAAGATACCATAAGGGATTGTTGGCAGATAATGACTTGGGGAAGTTGTATTTGACAACTGTGCACGATGCCAAGTAAGTACATTATGCCAAAGTATTTCTTATCAGCACATGCATTCCTCAGGAACAACTCCCCAAACCAAGATGCTGTCAGGTATTGAAAAGTTTTAAATGCAAGCCAAGCCGATCAGTCTCTAGAGACTCTACAGGATCATTACTCATAATGCATACATCTGGTATTTTAGCCTGTAAATGTTGTCATCAGTCAGTTTTACAACAAAAGAGCCATTCAAAAATATATAATGACACAGTTTAAAGTTCAACAGAAGTTCACACCTCCAGCCATCATTTTAGCATTAAAATGGTATAACCTAAATTGGTTGTGAGGATCACTAAAAATACTCCCAACATGCACAGTAGGTTGTTTCTACATATGTCTGGCGCACTACTGTTTCGATAAACGCCTTTGTAGTGTTTTTTGCTAATTGGGGCTGAACATGAACGTCCACAGAAGGTCCCGAGTGGAGCCTTGCATACTTGCTGGCTTTACACTACTTGTCTAGTCCACGAGAGTCTGCTCGGAGAACTCTGTATCTGCACTACTGCTGAGCTTGCATACTAATGTCCTTGTAGCGTAATGGCCACACAGACTGTCTGTGAATGCAGAAAAGTGTAACACTGGCCTAAGATGTACTCGCAAATGCTGAAAAGTGGTTAAGTATGCAAGGGTCTGTGTTTACAAGGGTCCCCATGACACAGTTCAATGTTATGATCATCCATTTAACATGGCTCAGTGGTTTCTGCACCAGCAAAGATAGTGTAGTTTACTGATGGCAACAGGTCAGACAGACAGTCCATTTTACAAATGCGCCTTTCTTCACAAGGCCTTTTGTGCTAGAAGTGCAAAGTGTGAATTCACACAAATCATTACAGGTCAAAGTTTGATTTATTAACATAATTTGATTGGTAGTTCTGGTTTTGAATCAAATTTAAAGCATTCTTACAGCCCATTAGGTTCTAATGTGAGACGATTTCACGTATAGAAATAGTTTCAAAAGCATGTTATTTTAGTTCTATCCTGAACCCTGACAGTAGGAATACATTCTTCCAACATGTGCATGCCTGGACTCTCAAAATAGCCTGATTAAAAGGAGGAGGTAGAGAGAGCGAAGCAGCATGAGCTTCCCCTCAAACATTTTGCACAGAAAATCACGAACACGCGGTCCAGGGTTTTGGCAGCTTTTTCCATGACAGGGTGGAGAAGCTGAGAGGGGAGTTCTCCGATGGGGAAGATGAAAGAGAGCGGGGGGAACGGTGGAATGAAACATGCCGAGCTGTAATTTGGGGTCTGGTTGCCAGTTGCAGTGGCATGTAGCGCAGTGCGGCCTGGTGGTTCCTGTTTGTTTTCATGCAACAGGCTAATGTTTGAATGAGCTGTCAGAGCTCCTCGTAGATGTTTCTGTGGCATCAAGACTTACTGTAAGCAACACTTATTCAGTTGTTTTGTCTAATGATGAAGATTCAAGGAGAGTTGAGGCAGGTATCAATGCATGCTTTTGTTTTAACCCCCTAATTAATTCTTAATGATCCCCAAACCATCTTTTATACCCTGTTATTGTTTTATGATTAATGAATGGCATCACCACCATGTAATCTGTTCAGATAAACTGTAATGCATCTCCTCCCAAACTCCCTTAGCCTCCTACCTTAGCTCCAGATGTTTGTATGGAGGATCTGCCCTACATTTAGACCTACACTAACAGTAACCCGGTGTGTACGTGTGTGTGTGTGTGTGTGTGTGTTTATGAGCATGTGTGTGTGATTGTGTGTATATAAAGCAGATCGCTCAGACTTGCGCAGCACTGCTGTGCGTGTCGGTGATCTCATCCACTTGCATCCAGATCGCTGCCGATGATTCCTCTCTTTCTGAGGGGAGAAGAGTGTGTGTTCAATCAGCTAACACTCTCAATCTCTTTCTCTCTGTTTCTTCCTCAAAGCTCTGGATGTAGAGTGTTTATTACTTTTGGCATTAAGGGTGTCAGTGACTCCATCACCCAGCCTGCCTGTGATGTAATACAGTGGGGTGTACCCTGGTTATGATCATAGATACTCAACACACACGTACACGCAGTCAGCAAAATGTGCATGCATGTTACATTCTTACACTTTCAAAACATACAAATGTATCACTCATAGGGTAACACCTACAGTTGGGTTTAAACCAATACAGGTTTTTAATTTTGTGGTGTTTGCTGATAGGTGACAAGAGCAAAGTCTTCAAGATCATCCATTCCCTTCAGGGAGATGCTAAGACACTTGCAAGTATTTAGCAATTGGCCCGAAAGCAAAGTGGAGATTAAGTGTTGAATAACGTTTTTTTTATTTTTATGCTGAGCTCTGTTTTATTGTTCAAACTCAGCGCTCTTTGACATTTCTAGGAACCTTCAGAAACCAAAAAGTTCTACAGACTGGTATAAGTTCGAAAACTGGCTTGTTTTCAAGTACTCTTCAAGTTCAAAATGGGTCATGGGTGTGCGGTAAAGCTACTTTAGCACATTTGTAGATCAAACTTTAGAAATGATGACCTGTTGGGACGTTGAGCAGCTGTGCCACCTCATCCACCAGATCTGAAGTAGTAGCATTTTGCCATTGAACGTGGAAACAGAGGGCAACTTTTGAATATCCTGTAGTACCCCTATGATACTGGATCAGTTTGAAACATATTGGTATACTGCAGGAGTAATTTGTGGTCCTTTGATATGATCTAGAGCACTTTCCTTGTGGTGTTTCACTTGGTAAATGATCAGGTAGGACAGAGATCTGACTTGAGGCACAAGATCAAAAGGTTGGTCAATCATCACAATCCTTTAGACTTAGTGGGATGGGAGCAGAGGGTTTCAAAAACATTACCTCTTGAAAAGGTGGTTCATTGTGGTTCAAGTATTTATAGGGTTGTCTCTTTTTGATCCTTCAAACACTGGAAATCCAGGTGGCCTAAAGTGATTGAGCTGATGTATAAGATTGCTGCTCTCAAACTATGTAATATCCTCATTTGTGCAGATGTTTAATGTTCAGGTGATTAAGGAACTTTCCCTGTAAAGCTCACGTATCTAGAAGAAGATCTTGAGTATGTTATGTAGGGAAATAGATTTTAGGCTTCCATCCCCCTGTGTGTGAAACATTTAGACTGAACTGGTAGCATCCAAAACTCTACAGGATGATTAGCATCTTACCACAGGACCAAAACCACAGTAAATGGCTGGGTTATCAAGTCACTGGCGTAAATATTTTAATCACAGCTTCACCTTTGAGCTTTTTAAGTATATGCTTACAATAACGCTGCCTTTTTGCCCCCAACGCCCTTTGTTGTCTCCCAAACCCTTTTCCCTTTGCCTCTCACATCCGATGCCTACCCACGTCCATCCACAACTGAAGGTAGTGAAAGTGGTCGGAGTACCCCAAGCTTATCCACCTATTCTGATGGCAAATCCCCCTCATCTACTTCTACATACGTGGCTGCTCCCCGGCACTTCCACATACCAGGTAGGACATAACCGTGGCGCTTGGCTCGCAGCTCAGAGCACATTTTCCTCTATATCTTTACACTCTCTGTAGATTACACTCATAACTGATGTTGAGGTGAATTTCAGGGTATGACTATTATGTTATACAAACAAGCTGATTTGGTACCGAGTTGGGTTACCAACCAATACCTTAGCACCAAGCTGAAAATCTCTGTTTCCCTGACCTCCTGTGGTTGAAAGTGTTATGTTTGTTGTACCTGCTGGGTTTGCCACCCACACTATAGGGTCAATCTGTGTCTTTTCAGATAATGGTGTTGCTCCACCCCAATGTGAAAACATGGGTCCCAAAAAACCAAGTATACTGGAGACGAAATCTAAGTTAGTGCAGAAACATATTTCATGAATTCTGTCTGAATTGATATGGACTAACCCAATGGTTCCATCACCACAACAAGCTTAAAACCTCAACCAATGGAGGTCAGCCAATGCAAGGATCTGTGTGATCATAGGTCCTTGATCTGTGTTTCAAAAGAAAAATAATTTTGACCAGACTTCTTCTTTCCAGGTCCAGCCTAAAAGTCTTGTGACGCGTTTGACAAAAGTTGGGATATTTAGTTTTGGTTACATAGGGCTTCAGAACTTGCATTCTTATCCTCAGGCTCTTACTTGTTGCCATACGGTTGTTTCATAGGAATGTCCAATTCAGTAAATGTGCCGTGAAAGTTCTTTCTCGACTTGATGAATGCCACCTGTAAATCAGCGCACTGTGTAAAGCTACCAGTTCTGCTCCATTTGTGGACAACTTTTTATTCCCAATCATTTCATACATGACTTAAAGGAAATCAGCAACAGCAGAAGAAAGTTAGTTTGCACCTAAATGGAAATGCTGAGTGCAAGACAGTTCTTTAAATCACTCATTGGTGAAGTTGGCAAGACCTCATACATACAGTTCTTAGGTAACAAATCTGTTCATGCAATTAGTTCATGCGTGGGGTCCAGAGTCTTTAGTTTGTAGCAGCTGCCTTCTGGCGTCTAGCTTTTGGATTGTACTCTGTACATTTCTTGGACTCTTTAATTCCCAGCGGTCCCACTATTTGCTAATTTCAAAGCACTTTCTATTTGACGCAGCAGTGATCCGACAAGAGATTCCACGCCTTTAAATTAAATTTACAATGCATTTGGACAGGGGTTGACGTTAAACTGTGCATCCTTCATTACTTCTCAGAGGAAAATCTGTTTGATCCAACATACTGTTTCCATTGATATACTGTCAGTCATACAGAGGGGGAAGAAAAACCCCTCTCGTGTTGGAAGCAAGTTAAGTGGAAAAAACAGCCAATGATTATCCACTTAAAGGCTTTCATAGTCATTGTCCTTATTGCTTTTGTATGGATATTGTTTCAGACGCTGGCAGGCGCTGAAACAAGCCAGAGAAATGACCCACATGTGTTGTTTTACAGTGCGTCATGTTTCGGCCGTGGCTTAATGTGTGACAGTTGTTACTAAGCATCTCTGTCAGAGGCCCGTCCGGGTCCACTGACACTAAGATGGATTAGATCGGCCTTAAGGGATAACATACTGTCCCCATCATCCTGCAGAGGCACTCCGTCCAGCACTACAGTTTATGCAACAACACTTAAATTAACTTATTTTTTATTGTTGCGATTGTCCTTTTATTAATTTAGCCGCCCCTTTGAATGGTTTAATTTGAAATCTCTGTTTAATGTCTTGGGACCATTTGTGGTTTCTGATATTATTCTTTGAGTGTCATTAAACTGTTCTGCATCAAATAACCTCCCCACCCCCTCCCCTTCAACAAAAACCAATAAACTGATATATTTTGAAATTTTTGCATGGAAACTATTAAAAGTGCTGATGTTTCTGATGTGCCATAATAAAAAAATGACAAATGTCTGGTGTTGAATCAATCGAAACTGCAGCCCCCGTTTGCTTCTTCAAAAAAATTCTCATCCCTCAATAACGGCTAACTCATGCTTCTTTTTCTCCATTCTCTGTCTTTCTTTCTCTCCCCCCATGTTGGCTTCTTCCATTTTCTTTTTCTCTGCTCTGTTCCCATCTTCAGAGACTATGGTCAAAGATAATCTTTATAGAAAACCCCCCATCTACAGACAGCATGGTACAGTCCACTTCCTCTTTAACACTACCTTCTCTGGTCTGGTCTCTGCACGATGTGTTTGCATGTCGCCTGTCATCATGTTTATCCCAGTTCTCCTCCCTTGTCTTCTAAGGCCTGCACTCGTCTAGTAGACTCAATGGATCTCCATGCATAATGCTGGTGTAAGAGTACTGCACCCACTCTAGGTTAGAAAATCAACATTAGGCAAGTGCAGAATCTATAAAGGTTAAACATTTGGATGGTGGGCAATGACAAATGAACCAAACAGAACATTACAATTTGCGCTCTAAAGGTGGTACGACCCTTCTCTAAGAGCTACTATCCTTCCCTTAAATAAACTTTAATGCTATACCCCTACATTACAGCTATTGTTAGAAGTCTAACTGGGTTTTCACATCAAATTCGGCACTGGAATACATGGATCTGTTGGTCCAGTGGTATGGCCCTGGTGCTTCAGTGAGAAGATAAAATACTGTGCATACTAGGGAAGTTGGTTTAAATCATATATCTTTGAGTTTGAAGGTTCACCACACAGAAAATACTGCATAATCAGTCCAATTCAAGCAGTGTTCCCAATAGAGTGAATTACAAAGGAAGGGTATGGAGCTAGGGGTTGTAGATGGGCGTGTAGTGCCTTCAACATTCATGATGGACATTACAGTTTAGTTCAGGTAATTAGTTAAGAGCACCGTAGTAAGCAATGTCACAGCATGTGTTGTCAAATCAAAAAATTATGGTCATGGTTTGGTGAGATGTTTAAGTCTCAACCCCTAGTTGGCGCTGCAGCAGCAGTTGCAGGTACTTCAAATTTTAAGTAGAGGGAAGAGGAAGCTCTTTGATTTGGGTCTAAAGGTAACACCGTTTTTGCAGACATTAACGTATATGTTTCAAACAAAGTCTGTATAATTAGGTTTTTACCCATACTATGTGGTGCGATCTAAAAATTCTGAGTCTGCGCCTGTAAAAATCAATTACGTGATTTCAATTTGACTGCCGTTCCCTTTAAAGTAATCACCGTGTGCAGCTCTTACTCTGCTCCCAGTGCTCCTACCACATCTTGAACACCCCTTGGAGATCAGTTCCTCAAATACCTCAGGACATTGCAGTAGAACTTGCGTTGACAGTCTGAACAAATTCATGGTACACGTCAAAATGCCTGGTGCACTTCTGACCTAATATGCCTTTATCAGTTTTAGAGACTATGGGCTTCTTGACGGGGGTCCGCACAAACTTCAATATGGTGTTGCTTCTGCAGATCCACGGTGAAATCGCAAATGTGCACATGCAAGTGGTAAACGCGTCTAACACTAGTTCAAATGTTGATTACGCAACGCCATGTGGAAATCCTGCCTCACAAGACTTACTGTTAGCACTGTGCTGTGCTCTGTTTGTGCGCAACAGGAGCATAATCTGAACTTCTTGATCGCACCTCATCAGCATTACCCCCAACTTCAATATCTGATTTCACACAGCGGGACACTAATAATCAATTCTGATTATTCAACCTATTTGGGACTGAAACTTATTGGGGGTCCTTGGGTGTTATTTTGCTCATTCTGTTCATGCATGTCTGCACTCATCTCACCAGCTCATTTGTTGGTTTCAGTGGAGATGCTGTGTCTGTGTGTACACTGTGAATGATCACGTACATGAATCACTTTGTATCGTGGCATTAGTGTTGTGTTGGTCACTGTTTCTATCACTGTGTTTCCTCCCTAATCAGTGTCTGTGTGTCTAGATGATGGTTTACACTCTACTTAATCTTGAACTCTGTGTTGCATATCTAAAGAAATACAGTCTCGTGCTTGACAGGGTCACCCAAAACACTTGAACACGGGAGTCCGAGGAGCTCTTATCACCTGTGTCTCACAAGGAAATAGTCATCTTTATCACATATGACAACTAAATCAGCTGCATATGGCATAGTCCTCCAGATTTATGAGCTGGCTTTCAGCTGCTTGATTGTGTACATTCAAGTAGAAATTAGGTCACTGACAAAGTGTGCTGTCTGCCAAAATCTTTACCTCCCTCCTTCCAAGAAAAGACGGCTTGTAGACTGTTAAACTGTGTAAACTGTGATTACATTTGAATGGGCTACGCCTAATTTGTGGGAATTTGGTCCATTGATCAAGTTGTTAGATGCACGATAAGAGGGCTGTCGCCAAAGTTCTTTGGGTTATACATTCATGCAGACACATTCACATAACATTAAATGGCAGTTAACGTTTTAACACACAGTATGTTGAAGGTATGTCATAAGCAAGACAGTTTTGTTCAATATGCTTACACACATCTACAGCTAGCCATTATTCCTGTACCAACATCCAATGTAGTATTACAACTATGTAAAAATGAGTGCTAGGGGACAGGAACAAATGGAATGACAGCCAGAATACTCAGCTTCTCGTCTGTCACCAACACTCATTACCATTTGACCAGAGAAGCAATAACAATCTGTAACAGTAAGCTGAACTGATTTCTTTC
The DNA here is from genome assembly GCA_900302755.1 of Chromis chromis. Classification (NCBI taxonomy): domain Eukaryota; kingdom Metazoa; phylum Chordata; class Actinopteri; family Pomacentridae; genus Chromis; species Chromis chromis. Next base: position 11,035 of record OMNN01031164.1, on the reverse strand, counting down.
TTTAATTCTCTAATATTGCACATTTTGAAATTTAACAGAATGTTCGGCATCCCTTATATAGAGCACAAATTTAGTAACTCAAGAGCTTGAGTAAGTAATTTGTTTGTGTGCATGATTTATTAATTCTACAGGACAGTTAGTTTGTTGCGTTATTAAACATGGACACATTTTTTGTCTTCGTGACACCTAAATTGGTGCCGTTTTGCGTCAAAGGTGTAGCAACAGGAACGGGCCAAGAGTGTCCGGAAGGGAAAGGGTTCATCTTCTGGAGAAACTCAGCCACCAATTTGTTGGAAAAATTGTGCAGATGTGATGATGTAAAAGACAAATTAATCTTTTTGGGACCATGATTATTCATAGCAAATCGATAATGGAGCAATGTGTTTGTTAAGAGAAAGGTGGCGTAACATGATGCAATCATCCTCTTGAGACCATAAATATACATTACAATTTTTGTGGTAAATAGAGCTGTAGATACAGTACCTTACTCCAGTGACCAATGGCTCAAACTCCCACAGTGTACAGTGTAGCCCTTAAGATACAGTGTTGATACAAATGCAAATGGTTGCTATCCACTTCTTTAAAAAAACTGTTGCATGTGGAGCTCCGTGTAGATGACGTCTGCAGCTGATGATGTCACGCTCCAGTGGTGATTTACACAAGAGTTAATAGTGCAGCACATTGGAGCTGAGAGGCAAATGATCCAGCACATTAACTTGTGACATCCTGTAACATCTGACTGTTTTACAGCTTCTAGAACATCCTGGCAGGATGGTGATGATAGCAAGGTGGGTCTGAGTGTCCAGTATGTGTGGTCTTTATCCGTCTGTCCATGTCCGTCTCAAGTCATTTTCTTAAACTTTACAAATACTGTACATCCATTTACTAATTCACTAACTCATACTTTGACATCATCCATCACTTCTTTCCATCTTTCTGTCCCTTTTTGTCGCTCTCTCTTTTACTCTGTAGAGGACCAGCTGGATGATTTTGAAGAGTGAGATCGATGGACATATGGGTCCAGAAGACCTGGATCCTCGCAAATCAACCTGCAGTTTGCCCACCGACACCTCCCAGCCTAGTGAGTAGACCATCACAGGTACAAGCAGATACAAAAACAGTGTGTGAACCTTTAAATGACAACACCTGTGTTTGCATTTTTGTAGATTTCCCCTACAATAAGTCTGCATCTTTACCCGGCTATGGAAGGAACGGCATCTACAAGGTGAGCTGCCAACACATGATGTAGAAGAACATTACGCAGATCTTTTGCAGATCAGTCTTTTTGCAAGCGAGTAAGGAAGGTTGCACCCAAAGTCTTGCAGGGGTCAAGCCATGTTTGAGGTCTACTTGATTTATCTTACCCTTTGAGACTTGGTGGCTCATGACACTACAAATTCAAGGTCCTGCCTGTTGGACCATTAGGTGGTGCCATCCTCTGTGTTACAGTAGTCCAACAGGCCACATATAAATGTATTTACACCTCACCGCTCTATCAAATCAACACTTCCCAGCCCCACACAGCCTCCTACGCTCTACTAATCAACACAGGAAACACCAGAGTAGAATTTAAGACCATTTAAATGTTTCCCTCGTCTTAAAAATCAACCTCCCGAACCTTTTCTCTCACAGTTTTTGTATCAGGTTACACTGGGGTCAGTCAGTACCATTCACTCCGCACGGGCAGGTTCTCCAGTTTATTATGAGGACGTTGGGGGTATTTAGTCTGTCATCCGCCGATGCGATATTGCCGCCCTCCCTGTGTGTTTGATGATGGACAGAGGACAGGCAGACAAAACAGAACGGCGAAGGAAATTAAAGCTCAGGAGCCACGACAGATTCACGTTGCAAAAGTATATTGAATTATTTTTCACTTGCTGACATTGCTGGGTAATGTTGTTGACATGGTGGATTTAGTGTGCTGGAAGTAGAATGAAGGGAGATAGATTTTTTTCTATTAAACCAAATATGGAGCTACAGTATGTAACATTATACTTGGAACATACAGTACCTTTTTTGTGAAAGCATATAGCACACATACAGAATGACAGCCCATTTAGTGTCTTTTTAAACTGAACTGCTACAGATTAAATACATGCCATGACCTTACTCTACAGCTATGATAGCAGCTTCATAGCACACAGTGGTGCAGCTAAATACTAAATATGTCCTAAATGGCACCACTTCTAATATAATGGACACAATAATTTGGTTAGTAGTGAGCAGGAAATTGAGGTTTTGGATATTTATTAATCATCAATTCACCATATAGTGAACAGGGTGGGATTTTGGACTAAGCTGACATTGTAATATTTAGCAGGTTACATTAAGCATCAAGGGCTACAGTTGCAAATGCGATGTTTGCAGGTTTTGAATGTATTTGGTCATATACCAAATTGGACAGAAGGAATTTTTTTTTACCAGTTTGTGTCACGATTGGAAAAGTCTGGACCAAAAGGCATTATCATTGTTAGCAAGATTAAAGACCAATTCATGGTTTCCACATAATCATCGGGCTACAAAGACGGTCACATTGCCCACTATATCACACACAGAAAAACACCTGGGGAAATGTCAGCTGTAACTTTTTACAGGTTGTAGCATCTGGTTACAGGTATGACTGTAGCACCATGTTAGTGTTAGTCAGTATTTCCTGAACTTTGCCGAGTACAGTGGGCAGATGTAGCACAGGATATCTGGAGAATTTAGAACTTCTCACTGTATTTGAGCACCAGCGATGGAAAGCAAATCAAAACACCTCCAAAGTCCTGCAGCAACCACTTCAAATACCACTCTATTAAAGATTAATTTTAAAGGTGGATGATTATGAATGTCCTTGTACTGTCTTTGTGCAAATCAAGCATTTGTCTTAAGTATCATTTGTTTTCATCCAAAGAGGGGTCCGCACAGACCCTTGCAGCCTTGGTTAGATGACAAAATTTACATTATGTGTACCTTTGCACACACATGGAGGAAAAAAAGTAGGAATTGGCATTTAAAAATCAGTTTTAGAAAGGGAGGAAATTGTATTTAATGGGGTTTATAGGTGAAAACCAATCAAATACTGTAATTTTAAGCAGTGTTAGCATGTGTATCAACACAGTTTTGTCATTGGTTAATGATGACTCTATCAGCCAGTTTATTTTTTTTACTTACTTGTAATGACTCAAATAAAGAAATACTTCTTTTGGCATGATTTTTGCCCACAAAAACATTTCAGTTTTGTGTTTCTTTAAGAGAAAGATGCCATTTCACCATATTAGATCTATTACTAGACAAACAAAGAAGCCATGCCTCCCTCTCTCCTAAGTTGTCTTTTAGGCTCTCCAAATAAAGTGATGCAAACTCACTATCAAAATGATGTGTCATACTAACTTCCTATTGGTTACCAAGAAAGAATGTGAACAAATCAAGGGCAAAAAGCAGCAGCTAAACGCCTCTTGGATGAACCCGAGTTTTGATAAAGACCAGCGGTGTTCTTGGCAGAATGATGCAGGACATCTGAATGATGGTCTGACCTTGTGTCTGTTTAATCTGTGTGTTCCTGCAGGCTGCTGAGATGGTGGAAGATGAAGTGGACCCAGACTCCCAGAGCTGGGGAGGCATGAGAGGTGAGATGGAACATGAACTGGAGCTGTTTATTTTCAGCTCTTATCTAACCCTTTCATAGGTGCATCAGCAAAGTGCCTGATATACAGTACATGCAGCACATCTAGTACAATCTGTAGACCCTTAAATGATAATAAATTAACCAAAAGGGAAAGAATATTAATCCTCTAACTTTGTAACTTTCTCCTGCTGATGAGACTACAGTTAAAAATCCTTCCTGTAACAAGCAGGAAGTGGCTGCAGCCAAACATCGTCATGGAAAATACCAAGTTGTCTGTTGGTGGCATGTTTTATGCAGTGACATAGTACAACCACATATTAGTTTATGTTAACTTGTCTTACTTTCTATGTCCTAAAATTACAGGAACCATAGTAATATGAGACAAAATTCATCTGCACCTAAACTGAATATCTTTTACATTCATTTTGACATGTTGGTTGGATGAAACAAGCAATTTGAATAAGTCGTTTTTGGGTCTGGGATTTATGACTTTTCACTGTTTTTGACACACGATTGACCAAACAATTGAGCCATAGCTTTATAAATATTCTGTGCGTTCATCAGCTTAACAACTTTTTGATTGTAAACCATCTTTTAAACACAATGGAATTAGAGGAAATCGAAAAATTAAAAGAAAGACTGCATCGATAAAGTTTTAAAAAGCGTTCGTCTGAATACCAATTTAGGTGAAATATCTTTTTTATACTGCAGCTGTTAATCCTTCTTGACAGAATAGAGGATTGGATATGATCGCCAAGTACAGTCCTTGATTGGTTCAGATCATTCCTTGAAGGCAGGGCCCGTTACTTATCACAAATGTAAGCTGCGGTGTTCCCCAGGGTTCGATACTTGGGCCTCTACAGTTTCATCTAAACAGAATGTCCTCTCTCTGCACCTAAGTCAGTGAAGTCATTGAAAATGAATGCAGAATGTGGAACTGAAACCATGAATGTTGTACAAACAATAGGCTTTGCTTTTGTTGCCATTACCAACAAAAACAATAGAATTTAATCTCACTAATTTTGACTTTTTCTAACAGAAATGCTACTTATTTAAGAAAGTGCTCCAGTATCAGTTACCTAATGTTTTCTATGCAGTAAATGAAGAAAACTTTCCACTCTGCAACCCTGTTGTTGCAAAGACTCAATCCCCAAAACAGAACCGTTCCCCTCCAGATAACAGCATCACCTTAAGCTATAAAGCATATAAAGGACCATATAATCTTCCCTCTAAGTGCGGATCTATGGTCAGTTTATAATCCATGATTACATTGCATATACATTGTGACCAAGCATGCAGAGCCCTGCCGCTCTGGCTCCAGATCAGTTACTGGAGGTAACAGTGTGGAGGGGTGATGTCATTTTTCCAGCTGCAGAATTATTGCAGTGTGTTTACAAGTGCATGTGTGTACAGACCTGGCTGTATCTTAGGCGAAGAGCGAGTTGACGGGAATCCAGACCTCGTAACACTGTGTGTGTGTGCAGAGCAACCGTTTATAATGGTTTCTGACGCCTTTGAAACCTAATATTTTTGAGTTTTGGGTCCACGAGGTGTAATTTATTTTCAAGCTCTATTATGCTAGTTTTCATAATAGGTCTGCAATTCAAATAAAAACGAATTGTTCCACCAGATTAATTCTCCCTGTCTCTCTCTTTTCCTCCTCAGAGTACAAGGTAAGAGTTTGTTCATACTTTGCAAATATACTTTAATATTCTTGGCAGCTTTGTTTGGACATTGGATTATAATTGTATTCCCAATAAATCTCCCACAATGCTTACTTTGTGTGTGCCAGGTCTACCCTTATGAAATGCTGTCAGTGACGCATAGAGTGAAAGTGAAGCTTCCCAGAGACGTAGATCGCACCAGACTGGAGGTGAGCTCTAATCTTCCTCTCCCTTGCTCTTTCGTTTCCCCCCTTCTATCCACAGGTCATTAACAAGCCTGAGAAAATGCGAAGTTGTGGCTTTACAGAATCATTTAAAGTCGAGATTTCGCGGTTTGGGTCAAATAGCTGGGCGGCTAAGCCAGGTGGGATAAAAGTATCAGCCAAAGCTTAGAGAAGTGCCATCTCCAATTATTTTAAAGGTGGATAAACAATAAAGAATACACGCTGTATGGCCAAAAGTATGTGGACAGGAGTGTGTTTTGTGGACTTTTTTTTGCAGAGCTGTAGTCTAGACAATTCCACACAGAATCACAAGTTCAGACTGAGTTTAGGAAACACAAGAAAACAGACAAATAATGACCTTTAAACTGAGACATTATATTAGAAACTAGGAGAAAAAGCCCACAGCTACCACTGAGGACACCAGGGTTCATGCAAATCACATAAGGTGGATTTTAAAGTTTTTACATGTTTAAGCTGTTGGATAGCTGAAAGCAACAGTGATTTTCATTATCACCACATCTGCCAACATTTTCGTTAATAATATTAATTCATTAGTGTGTAAAATGACAGAAAATAGTGTCATATTTCCCATCAAGTATTCCCGGAAGCCCAAGTTAACATATTCAGATTGCTTCATTGGGGCTGAATTTCCATCGAAATTTGTAGTTTTTGGACACAAGGAGAGAATTGCTGACGTCTTCGCTTAACGGTCACAAAAATGATGAATCAATTGTCAAAAATGTACCCATGTCGGCAGCGATTGGTTTGTGGGTTACAATAGGGGTCCATGTGGGAAAAGCAGCAATTTTTTTGCGCCATACAACTAATGAAAGCTAATGCAACAACCCTGCAAAAAATCTACATTCACCAAAGTCTTAAAGATCAATTTTTAGTCGAAACCCCTATTTGAAGAGCTGTTGATTCAGCTTTTTGGTTGTTTTAGAGATTGCGAGAAGTTTCTATGATTTTGCCTGCCCTGTTTGCTGACAGAATGATTCAATTTACTATGATTCAACCCAAATGTGATTCAACATTATAATTCAGTTCAAATTAGATGTTTTTCCGTGTTATTATTGGTTAACTAAATAAATAATACTGCTACTATTTATGCACCGCTTTCCTCAGATTAGTGTCACCACATAACCATGACCTAAATTTGTCATTTTAAGCAGCTATATTGGTACATTTTGTACATCAAAGACATGCTTTCAGTTATTATTTTCAACTTAGAGGAGTTTGGGACCAATGTGTTGTAGTGGTCGCATTTAGCTGCTAATGGTCAGCCTTACTGACCTTTGCTGACTGTCATAACTTTGTCCTCAAGACTGATGCCCTTTCTTGAATAATATTAAAAAGACATGATGTGCCACAGGTCTCTTTTATGGCTGCGTGTTTTTATGAAATTTGAGGTATAGGCAATTTTTCTGTAGATAAGCGCACTACAGCACAACAGCCTGTTTGTTTGAACCATATAGAGGCCTTGAGTTTCCTAAATGGGAATCTGAATGTTATAGCATACACTGATAGTTTACTCAATAGTGTTTTTCCGACACTGTGGCACCAGTTTTGGTTTGGCCCCTTCTTATTTCAACATGACAGTGCTCCTGTGCACAAGCCAGCTCCATAAAGAAAT
>OMNN01031162.1:0-11208 GCA_900302755.1 Chromis chromis | reverse complement strand
TCAAATTCTGATTTTGTGTTTTTCTTCATTTTAAACCATCATTACTCTTATAATAGGCAGTAAATTGTAAATAACTGCCAGATATTGAAAGTTTCTTCTGAAAAAATGGGCACAAGCACTCACAGGACATTTTCTGACCCTTTTGTAATCAAAATAAGAAATAAAGACCAGGTGGACATTTTGAGCCTCAGGTCTTAAAGGGTTAAGTTTGACAAGTTGACAACAGAAGACATCTGATGACGTTCCCTTGGGTTCTAGGAAATTCAGTTTTGGAATTTTCTCAGTTTTCTGTTGTTTTCCAAGCTAACAATTTATCGAGAAAGTAATTGAAATGTGAATTAGTAATGAAAAGTGCTTCTACTTTCTACAGCATTTCTCTAAAGTTTAATAAGTTCTTTAAGCATACAAAGTGAATTGCTCTTGCTCAGTTCTGCAACTGTTCCATAAATTCACTCCTTAAACCGAACTAAATTCATATTCCTCACATATTGGTTTACCCTAGTTTTTAACAACATTTGGATGCTGTAAGGCTCTACTTTATTTTTGACTTCATACATGATGTGTACTATTTTAAGAGTTACCATGTCTCTAAGTTTTTGAGCCTTTAATTTAATACGGCAGTGGGTTTGTTGGTTTTTGATAAGTGGATTTGCCAGGAATTCTCTTGGCTCTATTTCGAAGTATAAACATGAATTTGTGTTACATGCATTTCCCATATACATCACATCTGACAGTAAGTCATGTATAGATGAACTATATAACAATAAATAAGGTTTATAACATTTCAGGAGCCTTGAGTTGAAAACTGTGCGCTCTAACTACAGACTGAGTCCTCTCACTGCAACACCAGTCCAAATGCTAAAAAATTCTCCAAGCTGCAGCAGAATATATCACTGATAAGATTAAAATATGACAGGCCAGCTTCACACATAAGGGAGAGGAGCTGGAGAGAAATATGGTTACTGATCAGCTGCATGTACATTCAAATTTACAGTAACGGAGGAAATGTGGTGCATGTGAATGTGTTCTCCCATTTCCTGCCTTAACCTGATTTCTCACAGTAACCAGGTTTCTTGTGTGCATGTAAATGTAGTTATTATCACGCTCACACCATCCTCCCCTCCCTCACCCTCTCTCCTTATCATTACCCCTCCCTCACCCTCCCTCCCATGAAGTCTTCTGCTCTCTGCTAAGTCTTATCAGCATGAGGACTAAAGGTTAGTCAGCCCACAGTTTAGCTCTGCCAGTCTAAACTGGTCAACAGTCTGGGCTGCACCTCACTGGTTGTACTCCGGTCTCGCCTCCATCATTGTCCGTCCTCCACAGAGAACTCTGCCTTTGTACTCACTTTGAATATCATTGTGGTGCACATGCATTATACATGATTTAATCACCATATCTTCAGGAAAAGGATGCAGGCCCACCTCACGTTTGATGGCCGTTTTGTGCATAATGGCTCATTACATGAGGGAGTGGTGATTGCTGTTGGGGAAAATCATGTGCTAAAGATGTCTTAGAAAGCGATTTTGATGATCAAAGATGATTCTATTCATAGTTCAGCCTGACCGATGTATGAGTCAGCTGAATTTTTTACGCCTATTGAGGATATATCAACATTTGCATATGTGTTGTCCGATATAAAAACTTTATTTATTTTTTTTACAGAATATCATGCATTTTTGATTAAAAAAATAGTGTTATCACATACATAGATCAGCCACAACATTAAAACCACCTACCTAATATTGTGTAGGTAGGTTGTATCATTAAAAGAGCTTTGGGGGTGTCCTTTGGTTTCTGGCACTGGACGATTGCAGGGACGTCCCTCCGTCCAGTAAATCCAGTATCAGTTCTCCAGTTTATGGTTCTATTTTTCTATTCTGAATCTTGAAAACTTCTTTGAAATCTATCTGGGTTTCATTGTTAAGATTTTTTTTAAATTCCATGTAGGCAGTAGGTCACAGTTATATCTCTGGATAATTTGATTACTTTGGAGTAAGGAAGGTGCTAATAAGTGTCTCCGTTATTGACTGAGTAATTGTTTTGCTCTTACTTTGCTTGTTTTATCCAACTAATAGCCTTAAACACCTCATTCTTATAACTCTCTGTAACTCCACAATTCTTTTTCCAACTATACCATTTGCATTTCTAGTTGTGGTCCGTATTATTTGTTCCTGCTGCAAGCTACTTTTTCCAGAGCACAAGTTATGGACTGTTGGCAGTTTGAATGGGTTTTTGTTTTATATTGTGTGGTAGAGACAATATGGATTTATATAAGGACACATTTACATAAAATAATGGAAGGAGAACGTACATAATCAGGGTTTTTGAACACACACATACATAGGTAATCACCAGTGTTGTCAGTATTTCCAAACTCATTTGCAATACCACATTGCACAAAACCTCCAGGCCTGCAGTCAGTCCTTTACCTCAGAAAATGATTACAGAACCACAGTATGAATGTTCGAGCAATCACACCAACATTCATCTAATAACAAACAGCACAAGCTTCACAAAGCTTGTTTCATCAACAGCTGAAAGCCTCAGCTTTCATTCACTTGTGATGTAGTTTAAGTATATTGTTGAATCTCACAGAAATTATTTTCATTCTGTCTGGCCAGTTTGATCAAGCTTATAAACTGCATTCTTGTTCCCTATTTTTTAATATGGGGGGCGGCTGTGGCTCAGGTGGTAGAGCGGGTTGTCCACTGATTGTAAGGTTGGCGGTTCGATCCCCGGCCCCTCCACATGCTGAAGTGTCCTTGGGCAAGACAGTGAACCCCAAACTGCCTCAGATGTTTTGGATAAAAGTGTCTGCTAAATGAAATTGTAAATTGTATTTGTAATATCAATGGAATTTCTTTCTTCATTTTAATAAAGTTTAGTGGACAGGCTAAATCAGAATCAGAAATACTTTATTGATCCCCTAGGGGAAATTTCTTTTTAGTTACAGGTGCTCCCAATCAAAAGTCTTAAAGTGAGTAGGAAAGTATAAGATATATAAATGAAAATATAAACATATAATATAAAATAACATATCAAACACGAAATATAAATGTACATTCTACTCTAAATTGATTTTTATTCTAAGTTTTCCTAAATACCAGGAAAATAATATTACAGCATTCATGTGATAAACGCCACCGTGTGGAGTCATTAAGTAGTGACGCTGGGGAAATGGCAGCTGACAGGGGAATCTGGCAGGGTTTAGAGCGCCTTATTATATTAATTAAAGTATCGATATTTGGCGCCAGCGTATCGATACTCATATCGCAAGAGGAGGGACGAGGATATATCGCTGTATCGATATTTTGTCCCACTCCTAGGTCCGACTTTGTTAAAGTCACCATTGTATGCGCTGAGTGCAGCTGACTAATGACTGGAGACGTCATGGTGCTGCAACTACATGGGAAACAAACATTTATTACAATGAATTGAAGCATTTTAGAAAGCAGTAAGAAAAACTATGTACACTTATTAATTATGACAACTAATCGTGGCAACCCTTGTCAAATGGCTGGTACTGCTGTTTTAAAGATATTTTCATTGTTTCACAAGCAGTAACCTTTTGTCATTCCATTAAGGATTTTGTTGTTAAATATCTGCAGAAAAGCTGCAATTATTTACCAGCAACCTTTATAAAGAAAGCACAGTTAAGTACTATAAATCTTGAAATACTGAATCTTTCTGTTGAGATTTTATTTTTTTGTTCATTAAATGGAGCTAATCAACTGTCCTTTTTATTTATTTATCTGAAAGTAACAGCAAACATTGATTATACACTTTGGATTATTTGATTTCATTGTGGGTCACAAAGCACCAGAATAACACTGTTATGTCAGCTAGAAGTCATATGTTTAAGTCCTAACCACAGCAGTTATTATCCCTACTGGAGTGTCCTTGAGCAAGCACATTTAATCAGTGCCGATCAGCTGTTCTGTACATCTTGTTTCTGCTGGTACACAAATAAACGTCTCCTCAGGGACTCGATAAAGATACTATATCACTTACACTATGAGCTATATGCAGCGGGTGATGGTGGTGATGTTCCCAAACACCTACAGCACAGAAAGCGGCCTCTTCACTCCACATCAAAACACAACCTGAGATTTAGCAGCTCTTACTCTGACCCCTGCATGATCCCGAGCAAAATCTTTATCTCACTGTAAACAAGTCAGCCTTCTCACAGCAAATGAACATCAACAAAAGGAGCCTTGGCTGCACTCGACTGTAAACACGCTGCACAAAATGGCTTCCATCTCTCAGAGCCTATTAAACCAGCATTATTTTTTTTTCTGCGTCTGAGTCGGTGCATCATCATCTTCACGAGTTGGCTGATTAGACAGACCCGAACTCTGATAACTCTAAACATCTGCTCTTTTAGCTCTGCTCAAACGTAAGCAACACTGGTATTTCTACCGCTGCCATATATTTACCCTCGCTCTGATGGTATACTTCATGATATACACTGACTTGGGTGTGGCTTGTACTGCTTAAAACCACATTCTAAAGACATGTTGAAATGCCTGCTACACTACATACAGTACATTGATAGAGACAGCAGAGACAACTGACAGCTAAGAACATGTGAAGCCAGCCTTAGCAGTCTTTTATGCACATTAAGACAACCCTGTCAGTATGTAACTTGACAGCACCCTTATGCAGATAATAAAAGGTAATCACTGCTGTTAAGGGGAGAGAAGGTAACACTTCTGGAAACTTGTCATTGTGTTCGAGTGTGGGCGAAACATCCAGACCTGACCTTTTGTCGTGTATCTTTCTAGTCATTGTAGTTTTGCATTTGAGTGACGCTGAAAGGATTTTTGTCTTTGTACTGCCCATGAATGTTGCTTTATGTTGTGTTTGTGCACATATGTGTGGCTGTCTTTGTGTACATGTGTGCCTGCGGTGTACCAAACAGAGAAAAAGTAGCAAAGCCACTAACAAGTTAATAAACTCCAGCTGGGCTTTGTTGTGCTGAAGACAGGCTATAGAGCTGAGCACATTCTCTGAAGTTGAGCTCACACGTCTTCTCTTCAAAGCACAACTAAAAGAAGAACTTCAGTTTTTAAGGTTTTTACTGACTCTAGGGTCAAAATCAACATTGTAAGAAAACTCATGCTTTTCAAACTGCTAGACACAAGAAAGCTTGCCCATAGTCTCGCCTTTATTTTCACTGTGAAATATCATTGAATACAGATGAGATGTGTAGATGTAGCAGAGAATATAGAAGAACGTCACTGTATTGTAACAAGTGCCTTTCGAGCAGAGGTGACCAAAGTAAAACATAAATGTAGTTCAAACATATTGTGCAGTGTAGGACATTTTTGTTGCATCTCTCAGGTTATTAATACTGGGTTTATTCACTGTAGCAGCTTTTTGTTAGGCCGCAAACTTATGCAATTATGTAATTGTGGCCAGTTTGTGAACCCAAAGTACTTTTCCCAAAATGTTTGCAGCTGCAAAATAAAAATACAAATTATTTTATAAATTATATATGTAAAATATGGATTTAGCCTCTTTATCTGAAAAGTGAAGCCAATGTGGAAGTGACTCAAACCTGTATTCTTTATAAAGGCCAGCAGGGGGTAACTCCTAAAAGAAGTCTAATTGTATAGAAGTCTATGATTACATAACCCTACTTCTCATTTAATTTGTTACCTCAGTTAATATTTAAGTGTATGGTCTTAATCACTAGTTTCCACGTAGAGTTAAAACAGACGATAAAGCAGGATAAGCTTTAGGGTGTGGCTAAATTGTGATTGAGAAGTTGCTACTGGGTTATTCCAGTGCATCGGCCATCTCTGCTTTGCTTGAAACATTTTTCTCCTAAACTATTGATATTTAAAATGGCACCTTGAATATTGAAGGTAAAATCCTTAGCAGTTACTATACATGTATTCATACTTTAACTTTCTGCACAGAGTCCAGCTTTTGACATTGGTCTTGAAGGACACGTATGAAACTTTAACAAAAATCTATTTTTTTCACATTTGTGGCCAGGTATTTCATCTAAAAAAGTATTCTGTATATTTTTGTTTTGTATTACTGTGACATGTAACTACATATGATTTTGACTCCATCTCCATCTTCAATTTGTTTTGTTAATGTGTGCTCAAAGATGGGACTTTTCATGATGGCTTTTTTTTTATAGTACAGTATATTATCTAAAACACATTAATCAACATAAAGACCAGTTAGTGTGTGTATATTAATTGTTGTTGTCAGTAGCAGCTACAATAAATACTAGAAATATATCTCAGTATAACTCAGTGTAGTACAACAGCACAGCAAAGGATGCCTGAAGCTAGAGAATATTTTCACTATCGATTAAACTTTTCTGTAACGGGTGGGCAAAATATTAGAAATACCTTTCAGAATAATTATATATACTGTACTGAATAAAATGGCAACAGAGTGTATGTTTTGGATCGCCCTTGGTGTGTCTGCCCTTCACTGTAAACATCGACCAATTTGAGGTCATGTTTCCCATCTGTCACTCCTCCCACCATCTGCCTTACAAACAGTTTACAGTATAGAAAACAATGTAAAATGCAGCGTAGGGGCAGGTACAGCAGGGGTCTCAAACGGTTTACCATGAAGGATGAAGAGTCTGCAGGTTTCATACCATATAGTCGCTACACCAGGGCTCAGTATGGACTCTTAGGTCTGACAGTTAAAGCTTGGTTTCTAAACAGCTGGATTGATTTTAAAGACCCCTTTTACCTTGTTAACATGTCCCTATGGTGTTTTTTATATGCTAGAAGACATATTATGAGTGAAATAAGCAGTCAACTCCATGGCTGAGCATTTCCACCTTGAAATTACTGAAAAACACGGCTTCAGACTTTTGGGGTTTAATTTGTAATAAACCAAAGGAATCCATCCTGGCAACTCAGGGGAGAAAGAAGTATGGACTTTGTAGATCTGCACATTGTAAAGAAGGCAATGGTGTTGCATCTAAGCCAGTTTAAGGCATTATTTTCATGCAAGAAACTGCTAAATATGCAATTTTCATAGAGAGGGGTTAAATTAATGACCAGATAGAGAAGCTTGACGTCACGCACTCTGTCCATCACAAACTGCAGAGAAACGTTTCCTTATATCCTTATATTCTCTTTAAGATAATTTTGAAAGAACATTTTTGTTACGCTCTGTAATATTCACGTTACAGCTTCAGAAATGTTACCTCAGATATTCTTTTCTCCTCTCACGACTGCACCTTAAACCACAGGACAAGTACAAACTGCTGGTGCTTTGTGATGCATGGATGGAGATTTGTGCTGATAGAAGCTCTTATTTATTTATTGTAATTACGCTTGCGTCTCAAAATTAATGTCCCACTGATTTATTAATGTTCATATTCTAATAAGTGCCATTAAGCAGAAATAAGATTTCATGGAATGGCAGAAAGGTTCTTTACAGTAATTACTGCTCGCAGCATCATTAATTTTATTTCGTCTTTCAATGAAGATAAGTAGAAACTTCATTGATTGAGATTCTTCTGTATGTGATGTAGTCTTGATTCTTCATTACCCCTTTTCCATCTCGGCAGCTGGAGGGCAGGTTTGGAGCCAGTGCCTAATCTGCATTTTGACAGCCAAAGAACTGGCTCCCGGCCAGGAAAACTGGTTCAAGAGTGACACCAACACTTTGCTTGTCCAGAACCAAGAACTACTTATATCTGGGGTCAGAATTATTCTGAGAAAGACGAACTAAAACTTGTCTCTATTCCTCCAAAGAGGAAGAAGAAACCCAGAGCTTCAGTAAGGGTGTGAGCTTGAAGCAGCAGTATGGAGAAAGCAAATTAAGTCATTATTCATCTAATTTTCCCTGGCTTTCGATGTTTTAATACCATCGACTGGCATTTATTAATGCTGTTGCAAATGCCGGCACATAGAGCAGCGTTCTGGTGCTATTTGCAACAGCATTTATAATTGCTGACCAGCAATATTAATACAAAGAACAATGGGGAAAAGAGACAACCAGCAGTAATTCCTACACCAAACTGCAATTCCAATGCAGATTAGAAGCTGGTGTTAAATATGACTTTACTAGTCATGCAAAGTAGATGTTATTTCGAAGACTGTTGCACATTTCTGTTGCTTCATTTCTTTCCTAATGCCTCATTTTTGTCTTTCTCCTGCTAACGAGGAAACAAACTTTGTTCATCAGTGCGCATTAAGGCAGATTTTAGACAGTCCAGGCTAACACTTTCCCCCTTTTTCCAGTGTTTATGCTAAGCTAAGCTAACTGGATGTTGCATCATATTTAGTTGGACTCACCGGATGTAGGATGCGGGTTTAAGTCTGCTATTAGTTGCTCATTTCAGGCAGATTTGTCTTTCCTTTCCACTATCTGTGTGTTACCGTTTTCTCCAGTACGGGAAATAACAAAAACGACCTCCGAGCATCAACCTACCACACTGATCATTTCAAGATTTACAGAGGATTTGGATTGTGCAGTAAGGCAGACCTGCTGGTTGTTTTTTTTTGGGAAACTATCATTTTTAATCACAGTGTTTGTCTCTCTGCATGAAAATATTCCAGAAAAAGAAACGCAGCAGCCACATCCTTTTCTTTTAGTTTGAAAACGTGAAGGCTTAAAGAAATACTAACAAGCCAGAGTATTTTTCTTCTTATAGTTAAATGATAGTGAGATGCAGCAAGACCATTACTTTCCACTGAGACTGCTTCATATTTAACTGACTAATATGATTAAATACAATCTAGCTCTCAGCAAGAAAAACATGTTGAGCTATTCCTTCAAGTTTTGTCTAACACAAGCATCCTTCTAAGAACTTTGCTTTAATAAAAAACAATATAAATGCAGCAGAATATGATTTCAATGAGACCCTGTCTGATCATGAATAGGTGAAGAAGAGTATGTCTGGTTTCAGCACTTGACAGTTTTCAATACTCCAGACTTCTGCGTGTGCCAGACAAAGAAAACATCCTAAAGCTGATGTCAAACACTGTGTTTGCATTTTAAACCTCTAGAGCTAAAGAAGCCACCGTGGGAGTCAGTGTGTGTGCGTGCGTGTGTGTGTGTGTTGGGGTAAAAGTAAGTCTGTGTGTGAGCAAGATAGAGGAAGACATCAATCAAAGCTCATTTCAACCCTTCTCATATCTCTCCGAACCACACACACGGAAACACCAGAAACAAATCCACTGCCAGAGAGAGAGAGAGAGAGAGAGGGAGAGAGAGAGATGGGAGAGAGAGAAAGAGAAAGAGAGCAAGCGAGGACAGAGTGAGAGAGTGAGAGAGCACTTTCTATTTATAACCTGTGTGCCCGGAGAGGAGGAAGACTGTTGTTCGAAAGCACACTCGCGTACGATTTTATTCTGCAGTGCACAGGCTGCCGCTCAGAAGAAGCAGCAACAGAGACATACAATAAACACATGCCATACAAATTATATACCATGTGGGCGGTGAGATGGGTCATTACTGGGGAAATTAATGGCTGTTTGAAAGGCTGATGAGAGGAGCAGCGTGATTGGTCCAGTAATCATCCACAGACACAGTCCCCCTCAACGCCCTGCATGGAAAGAAATAACCTCTATGCACTTTATCCTCATGTGTGTGTGTTCATGTGCACCTTCATGCATGCACACAGATTCTCTCCACGACATTATTTTAAGTAATTAAAGCAACATTTATGATTTCGTAACTCGTCCTCCTCACTCACTTTTACGACTTTCAGGCCAAAAGAGTCCTACTGAGATTCAGCAGCTATGTCTCGTAAAATGTGACGTACACACAAAGGGAATAAAAATATCACAGTATTTTAACAATGGTTGTAGTCGCCTGTACTGGTATAAGACAGATTACTGTGATGAAGGCTAAAAGCTTTCTCTCAGTTGAGGTTTTAGCTGGTTTCACTTTTGAAACTGTTTCCTGCAGAGAAGCAAGTTAGTCATCTGTTCTGCCTCTCAGAGCATAAATAAAAAAAACTGTCTTTTATGGAACAAGCACAATGTCAACACTGAAAGCCAAACCTATAAGTAGTTGAACATTTGGCAATAAAATGATTTGGCATGAATGAATACTGCAGGTCCAGGTGTCGACTATCATTTGGTCTTTATCAGATCAAACTGTCAACATGTTTTGCTTCCTTCTGCTGTTCAAAAGCCAACTGATGCATGCTTTTAATTTAAACTCCCCTTCTGGTCATTGATTCAACACACAAAAACTTTCTGTGTATCAAGGTTGCTATTTTTCATGAAAATAATCCCCTCATGCCTTAAAATGGCTTAGATGTTACTCCACAACGCTTCCACTGTAATATGCAAATCGCTGCAGCTGGAGCGCACCAGCTCACCTACGACTCTGCTCAAACACTGTAAAACTACTCTTTGCTGCACAATGGCACATTCAGCCACACATGTTCGAACTGGAAACATAAATGAAAAATAATGATACAGGAAGTCCCACACTGTAAGCTGACATCATCGGACTGTCATCGGTAGACTGTAGTTTCAAGGCAGAAGTCCTCAGTCATGGTGCAGGCTGCAAATTCCACTTATGATTCATCTATGTGTCACAGTAGAAATCGCGATCCAGGATAATCGCCGATTGTCCTAGGACAGATTGCGATCGGAGTCTTTCCTCGGACAAACTCATATTTGTTTTAATGATATGATGTTAAAATAAAGGAAACAATAATATTCTTACAAATACAGCAAGAAAACACTCATTTTATGATCAAATTAATACATTCCCATTTATGAGTTTATTATACTTATTTACAGTATTTACAGTCTATTCTGACTCCAACAGTATGTGGGTGTTAAACATGGTAGTCCAGCTTTTCTTGTATCCCTAACCCTCATCCTAACCCTCACCCTAACCCTAACCATAATTAAAATACTTCTGTCTTTAAGATTTATATTGTATTGTATTGTTTTTTGTTATTGTCCTGGTAGAATCGCCGTTTGTTCTAGGACAGATTGCGATCAGGATCTGTCCTAGGACCACTGGCGATTACCCTGGATTGCGATTTCTACTGTGACATATATTTAGATTACGTATAATATCGTAGGGTCTTTACCTTAACATATAAATTAGTGAGGTATATGTAGATAATAAATATTATTGTAGGGTCTTAACTGTAATATTTCAATTAGTCGGGTAAATGTATATAATAAATAATATTTTAGAGTCTTCAAATAAATTAGTGGCGTATATTTACATTATGTATAATAT
>OMNN01031161.1:5614-23246 GCA_900302755.1 Chromis chromis | reverse complement strand
TGATGATAGTTTTAGTCTCTTTTGTTTGTTTGTTTGTTTTTCACAGGTTACATTTTTTTGCTGTGGTTTTATTAAACTTTTTTTCAAATCACCATATACAAAAACACACATTTTTATGTGGACATCATTTAGTTATTTCCATTTTTTCTCCAGTTAACATGTAAACTTATACTTTTCTGTGGTTTTACTACGTGACCTACATTAACTTAACCAAACTTGGAAAATTAAAAAAACATTTATAAATAAATAAAAGGGAAAAAATAAATTGTCCAAAAATAATTACAGTTAAGAACTGTTGATTAAAACTGTTTCCTGTTTAGTTTTTTTGTTTTTTTACGGTGTACCTGAAATCCCCAATTCAAATTTGGGTTTTTTTAGAGGATTTTCAATCACAGTCCCCTGGCTGATTAATATCCTCCACAACAATTACATCAAATAACAACAAACTTTCCTAGTTCTATGACCTGAAACATTCCTTTACCTCTAGAATCCTGTCTCCGGTCTTCAGGGTCCCGTTCTGTCCAGCAGGACTGTCCTCCAGGATGTGCTTGATAAAAATGCCCCTCATCACCTCTCCATTGCTCAGCCGGCTGCCCATCCCTCGGCCTCCAACGATGCTGATCCCCAGAGACTTACCCGTCTCTCGGAATAGCTCCACCCTGGGGAAGGTACCATTATCAACCATCTAGGTTTTCATGGTTTTCATTTCAAAGCTGTGATGTTTGTGCTGATGTAATATGCCTATATAATTGAATTGGATGCTTGGATGCAATGTTCGTACTCACTTTCTTGGTTGGTTCCAGTTACCATAAGAAGCGCTTTCTTCTCCTTCTCCATCTTCACGCTCAGGGAGGTTAGGAACATCTCTAAAAATATATTAATGGAAGAAAAAAGTCTGATTGAAGTCTAAAGATTGGATTTACGTGATTGTGAGGGGCTCACTCTTGCTTTTGACCACGAATAACACAATCATTTGGTGGCTATGATTTAAAAAAGCAAGACTTCTCAGTAAAAAAACCTGCATCTAAACATGCTGTGGATACAAAAGAAGGAGATAAATTCTGTATTTTTCGGTATGTTTACAAGCAATCTGCACAGGGCTCCTTTAAGTTTACCTATAATTACATGATAAGAGGTACTGTGGTTGTGTAAAAGTGCATACTTTGGAGCTGGAGCTGGAACAGGAGGTGCTTCAGAGAAAACTTCTTCTTTATCTTGCTCGAGGCTGGCCTTGTACTCCTCCAGATACTCAGCTGGGACATATGTAATTCTGAATACATACACGTAAACACACACATGCACATGCATAAATGAACCAAATACTTCTTAAAGCTTCACATCTCCATATTTAGAGACTCATTTATACCCACCTTAGTGGCAATTACCCTCTTATTTATTACACATTTGCAAGGAAATTAACAAAAAAATAGAGTATTCAAGTGGAAACGAGTGAAACTATTACAACTATCTGCTTTTTCATTAACAAAATAGCTCCTTTTAAATCTGCTCATTTGCATTTAGAAGCTTGTTTTTCTCCACGCTGTCAGATTCATGCACAAGACTGCAGCAATTTCGAATTCTATTTCTCAGCAGACGCGTTCTCCCGCTCAGCAGTCCAAGGTGAGACGTCAATGAATTATATATAGGCCCTTGACATCTGACTGTTCAAAACAGGTGTTTGCCCTCATAAATGTCTGAGCAAATCAAGACTTCTATCACGTAGCGCTTGATGAGTGCGTGACAAATTTGAAGGATCCATTGCATCCATTATTAATTGAAGAGCAGACGACTAATTCGCTTTAAGAAATGAACAAAAATATGGCTGGCAAATCTGACACCCACTTACAAACCCCGCTTTCAAAACAATCCACAGTGAAGTTGATTCTGAAGGGCACATTAACACATCTGAGCGGAGCTGACAGATCTTCAGCAGATGGGTTGATTTGGGTTTTTTTATCAACATGATGGCATGCAGACAGAGAAAAATGAATCCCAGAGAAATAATGAAATGGATGAGTCAGTTCATTAAGGACATCACAACAGGCAGTGGGGGACACGGCGGAAGTAAATACCAGTGATGAAGATGAAACCAGTGAGTTATTAATGGTGTAAATCGTGTTAGTCACAGGAATCAAAGAAAATGAGTGATGGAGAAAGTTAAGTGCAAGTGACACAGTCAATCAAGGTTTATCCAGATATGTGTGTTAGGATGTATTCGTTTTAAATTTGGTTGCAACGAGACAAATTTTATTTATGTATTGGATCATTTCATTAAAAATCAATCACTTCCTCCCACCAGTCCTCCTTAGAATCAGCTGGGTTTTTTAAGCTACAGTAACTTTAGTATATTTAATGAAGCCTTGCAAGTTTTACCTTCATACTATGAATATTTTCAGAGTTACAGGCCCTTGAAGTACATAGAGGTGAGTTAAAATTCTCTTTTTGTTTTGCATTATTGTTTTCCAGCATATTTGAGACGAATATCTTCATAAGAACAGGAGCTAGAAACGATACATTTTCAGCCATTTGTGCTCTGTTAGAAAGTAGTTTAATATCTATGACATAGAGTGATAGAAACAATCATTGGTAACCTGGATGTGTTTCTGTCTTCTGATAGTTCACCAGAGAAAACTTCAAAAAGTGCATTCTGGGTAAACTTTGAAGTCAGACACGATTCCTTCTGTGTCAAAAATAATTTCTAATATAGAAAATTAGAAAAGAGATTCTGCAGTCGATGTGAAATTTAATTTGGTTGCTCAAATGTGTTTTCCAGCATCTGAAAATTCCACATGTCTATTTTCTGTAGTCACGACGTTCTCAAAGATGCTGGAAAAAAATAATACAAATTCAAATGTGGCCATCAAGGGTCCAGAAACATCCATGGTAAGAAGATAGAATTTTGCATAGCTTCATTAAATGAAAGTTACTGTTTATTCAAAATCAGCTGATTCTGAGGAAGTCGGTTTTTTCAGATTAGTTAGATTTTATATGGAATGACCCTGTTGGTTAATATAGAAGTGCAATGTCAAAGCATCATTAAAATGTTAATCAGTGTATCTGATTGATATTAAAAACAGCATCTTCAGCGACTACATTCCGAAACCTTTAAGTTTTATTTCAGTGCGATATTTTGTTGTAGTACCGACCGTCTTTCTCTTTGTCTGGATAAAACTCTTTAACAGACTGCAGTGAAGCCTGGCAGCAGATGGACAGAACGAGAGGAAGAGAACCAATAAGGCGGCTTGTTGCTGAAACACCACCAGCGTGGAAGTTAGTCATACTCACACATAAAATGGGCACAGATCGTCCTCGGGTGCACAAGCAGATCTAGAATGTGAAGAGTTGGCTTTTATGCACCGAAGCTAACAAACCGCCAAGTTTAGTTCAGCAAGCAGAACTTGTAAAATAACACATCCTGTTTTACTTGTAAGAAAAGGTCTTTACAGGGCACGATGAATACTAACTTTTTCAATGCAGCATTGTGTAACTTTTAGAGTAGTAGAATGAGTTTTTGCTTATTTTGCTTTTATAACCATTCAGTAACACCCGTGCCTTCGTTTCCAGCTTGTGTTCACTTTCAAAACAGCTTCCAAGGTTTAGTCAAGTTGCAGCCGAAATAGACTTTTTAACAAAAGGATGATGATTTCATGTGCATAAGTGCTGTATAATGTGAAATAGTAATAATATTATGCATATACACTTACATAATAACAGACCAGCAGAGTCAAACAAACACATTTCCTCAGTCTTTGATCAGATATTTCCTGATTCCTATTGTTCTATATTCAGGAGAAGATCTAGTATAGCCTTCAGCATTACATTAACCCTCTGATCCTAAAAGCCTGCCAGCAAATTTGAAAGGAATGTTATATTTTTTTAAATCACGATAATTATACCATTTGATTGAGTCAGAAACTGAGAGATTGTGATTTTTCCAACAGTCCTTGAACGATTCATTTATACTGTGCTGTTTGGTTGGGAAACTAAACCGAATCTCATCTCATGTCAAAATGTTTTGAGTTTTGTTCTGTTTATTTCCTGTTTTATTTTGAAATTCCCTGTCCTTGTGTGTCTACTGTTGTTTTACTTCCTTTCCATTGCCCTCATCAGTTTCACCTGTGTCTTGGCTCCCTAATCAGTTCTCTGTGTACATGTAGTTGTGGCTCCTCTGGTTTGTGTGTTTTGTTCTTTTGATTTCTGTTGGAATTTGGTTTTCTTTGGATCAACTTCTTTATTTTTGGATGTGCTTTTCCCTGGATCACCAGCTGCCTTTTCATTCCTTCACATACCACCCGAGTAAGTTTCTTACTTAAAGTTTGTCTGTTCTTTCCTTTGTGTCTGCACTTGGGTCTTCTCCTGACAAACCACAACAGCTTAAAATTGTGACATTTTCTCAAAATCACTTCATTCTGTCTCTTTTAGATATTAGCCAACAGTTAAGCATTTGTCATTTAACAAAAAATCAGGGACTTTTTGGCTAAACTGCAGGCTGTGTTTACACAGAGCAGATAGCAGAAAAGTATGGAAGAAAACCAAAAATGTAACTAGTGAAATACCTCTAGTGTGTAGAGTTATCTTTTCTTTCTCTTGCTGGTAACACCAGCAAATTGTCCTGAATAAAAACATCATGTCTTTATTTTTCAAGGTCAGCTTTTTTCCTTCCAACACAGGTAGCACCTATGAGCACTTGGAAAACTGTATATACATGTTGATTTATTTTTTTCCCTATGAGTGTGTCATGCAGCACAGAAGACATTTCTCTCTATTTCTATTCATGGTTCTTCTGTTTCTATAGAGGTGCGGGGCTATATATTGCAGTGAAAAATGAACCCACACTGAGTAACAATTTGACAGGAGCAAAAAAAAAGACTGTTTGGAGTTCAGAGGGTTGAAAACAGATGCATTTGAAAGCTTCGCCTCATTTTGATTTAATAATAGCAGAATTATATTTTCAGCTAACTCTCTAAAAAACATAATTTTGGTACATGCAGGGAAACTCAGCATATTATGGTGGTTGCCATAAAGTAATACTTCATGCTGAGCTTCAATAATGTGGATGAACATGTGTACAGATGGTGAATGCTATTTAATTTTAGCCTCTTACTCCAGGTCTGGTCCAATGAGAGAGTGTCTCCGGAGCATGGCTCGAGCCTGAGCGTTGGTCAGGTTGGCGGTGGGCTCTCCGTTGATGGCCAGGATGAGATCGCCAACCCCCAGACGTCCGTCGCGGCTAATGGACCCTCCGTGGATTATACTCCTGATCAGCATCCCTAAACCATCTTTTATGGCGCTCACCGTCATCCCTTTAAGGTAGATCATACAAAATAATTAACCTTGAATTTTGATCAGCAATGCCAAAAAACAAAACTTCTTCACGTCCCCCCAATTAATCCAAGAAGCTGTCTAGATATTCACAAATTAGCTTTTAATGTCACTGCAGGAGTGCGGCGTTATATATCTAGGGACTTGTCTACCTTCAACAGAAAAAGAAAAGGCATTTGGGACAATTAATTTGCATATATGTTCTTATCTTTAGCCAGCCGGGGGACAGTGTAGTTGAAGCTTCAGTGTGTGGGAGTTAATTTATGAAGATCATAAAAAAACATTAGTGTGATCTGTTTAAGAGAAACATTTGGATCTTAAATTATATTTGATGAATTTGGAAATAGAAAACCCGAACACATTATGCAGAATATTCCAATTGATTCCCAAACAAAGACCTTCAAAGAGTCTTTAAAAAGGCAAAATGATACACGAGGAACTGAAGATTTTAAACAGAGCCTTCATAACACCTATTTGTTTTAGAAGTTCAGACTTAGTATTCTCTGAGCCAGTAGCAGCCCCTTGGGCCGGTTTTGAAATGCAAATACTCTGTACAGCAATGGAATTACCCTTTCTGAGTGGAAAGCAGCCAAAAATCGTTTTCTATCTTTTCGACTCAAAACTGGGATTTATAAAACATGAGACAAAAAGTAAAAGGCCAAATACGCCTTTCAATCCCGCAACCTCATTAACACTTCAGTGCAGGATGGGAAGGAAATAAATAAAAAGAACAAATACAAGAATGCGAGGAAATTAACACAAACCGAGGCTGGAGTTGCCCTTGACGACTGTGATAGTCCTTTCAAAACTGCTCCCGGAGGTCAGAGCTCCTCTGTCGCCGTCTTCTGCCGACTCTTTCACGCCAGCCTCGTCGTCCTTGAAGGTGATAAATCAACACACTTATTCATGACACAATAAATGAGAAAATATTAGGCCAGATTCCAAACATGGCTGGGTCTCTGGAGGGGGAGGAAGGTGCAGCGACTTGGCAGAGAAAATGAATTTTAAACAAATAAGCTTCGAATGTTGTTTATCTGGTATCTGAAAAGAATCTGCTGAAGGAAAGGTTACATGTTACCTTACAAAAATCAATTTCTAAAAAGATCAAGGATGATTATTTTCTAGCTGTTGCGCTGCACTTTGACATATCTGCGAGGTTCATGACATGGCAACGGCTCATTCTGATTCATCAGTGAAGCTGAATACTGATTGCTTCTTGTGTTTTTTTAATGATTTATCACATATAAAATCCTCCAATTTCTGATTTAGATTTATTATTTTACCTTCATCAAAATGGTTATATCTCCAATATCTCCAAAAGAGACAACAGGCTCTTTCTGGTAGTGAAGTGACTCCGCAGGTTCCTCCTGGACTTTAGATCTGTTCGATAGTTCAGCAAACGGGCTGTATAAGTTCGAGCCCTCCACCAATTCTTCTTTGCTCGGGTGCTGTGCCAGGTACTGCTCAGAACCGCTTAGGATGGCATTAAAAGCTGGGTTGTGACCCGTCAGGCCTGGAGGAGAGTACGAGGCCGACTTCTCCGGAGAGAACGCTTGAGTGTTGTCTGCAAAGCAGGGATGCTCGTCCAGCAAGTTGAGGCGAGCTGTCAGCTGGTGGTAAAACAAAGCACAGCAGCCCAATGAACACTCCACTCTCTTTAGTCAGACAACTGCCCAAAAGGGAGAATTCATCTTCCTCAGTCGCCATCCTGTCCTCGTTGTAATGAGCCATAGAAGAGCCATCAGCGGCCAATAGAAATGGGCATAAATTACCGGTGATCTTGAGTTCGAAATGCACAATATGTAGTTTTATTACATCAGCATTTAAGACTTTATTGGAACCAGACTGGCTAGTAAAGAATCTCGGCATGAAATTCCCTTTGGAAGCCTCAACAGAGGTAATAAAAGAGCTTCAATATGCATATATGTAGTAGAAGTGGGGCCCAGTGAGCAGATATGTCGAATAAAACAAGAGACAGGAGGTTTAATTTAAATAAGGTAGCACTATAAATTTAGGGTGAACTGGTCTGTGACATTTAGAGGCAGGTGAGCACGATTAATACAGAAGAATCCATACACATACAGGGTTTTAACTACTATTTTTAAAAGTAGAAAAGACATTTACAAGAACCGTTGGGTTTTTCTCTATAATGTAATCTTATTAGGTCTTGGTTTTACTACGTGAGGAGCCCTGAGCAGACTTATGTTGTGAATTGGAGTTATTTAAATACAGCTGAATTAGAAAACTGAATTGAATTGATCAAAATCCAAAGCAGAACTTTAATCTGTTGGAAGCCATCATGAGAAAAGAGCTGTCACCAATACTATGTAATTTATCAGTTAGAAATTGTAAAAACAGAGAGAATTGCAAACTTCCCCACAGTGCTTGAAGTACTCATCTGTGATGTGCCATTCAGTCAGATAGCTTAACCAAATTTAACTATAAAATCACTTTATTCTACAAGTCTCATTTAAAAAATTTGCCAAAAAAAGACAGATACTAAACCTAAAGAATTCTGGCACTCCTTGGTGCAACTGACATGACAGGAATTCAGGGAATTATTTTGCTGAACGGGGTTGAACTGCAGGCTGTGTTTACATAGAGCAGATAGGAGAAAAGTCAGGAAACAAATATAAAAAGAGCCCTGAGATGACTAATGTTGTCAGTTTCTGCTATATAACTGAAGTTGAATTTAAATTCCAAATCAAACCTATGGAATTTAATTGGTTTTTCATATATTATAGCATTATATTATCACGGGGTGGAGGTTGAGACCCTCACATTAGGTTCATAAAGTGTACAAAACACCACACTTCTTACATAAGTCTTTACCCTGCTGTGCAGAGCAGAAATCTGTAATCTGTTGGAAGTAATCATGAAAAACTCGCTGTCTCTTACTGCAGCATTGACTGTGACTCGGAGGCCAGCTGACACTAGGGTGACCTTTATATTGTCATTTTGCACACAGGTAGGGACCAGAATGCAAAAAAACCCCAAACTTCCATATTCCTCAAAAGAATATCACGTAGATACTGTCGGCACAGCTGAAAAGCTGGTCCACCATTTACCGTCGCTGACGTTGATATGAGATTTATCACCAGACTTGTTGCCTCTTTCTAGAGCTTATCATCACAAGAAGATTGTCTGACCTTATACCAACATTTGAAATGTGTTTTCCTGAATCTCCCAGCACTAAAAAATGCCACAAGTTGTCCTGGCCCTTGTCTGTCCTTCTGGGCTGCCCTATTATACTATAAATTACTTAGGAAGGCCCTACAAATAAGGTCAGCTGTAACCTTTGGGAAAACTGGCCACACACAGACACCCTTAGGAAAACAGTTTGTCTGACCCTTGCTCTTCTTTGTTTATTTTCCTTTTAATTTAATATCCATTTCGGGAGTTGCTGTTCTTGGGGCACCCAGGGCAACAAAGTCAGCCACAGCTACAACTCTCACATAGCAGCAATGTTACTAATGTAGTTACTGCTCTAATAAAGAAAAAAAAAGGGGGGGTCTCATGACATTTTGGCTCCGGAAAGCAGAAAACAAATAATAATGACTACATGCTGTAGAGCTCATTGTGACAAAGGGCATAAGCTGTTGCAGTAATATTTAATGAAATGAGGAAATCCTTTCAAACTATGCTTTTGGTTTCAGTTGTGTGATGTGAAGAATGTTTTCTTACCTTAGGTGTGGACGAGTGCAGGTAATCGAGGTCAGCGCTGCAGCTGCTGCCATGGAGAGCGATCATGGACGCCTGGAAAGTGTCATCCTCTATCCCAGAGTAAGTACGATCTAACACCTTTTCATCAGATAGGTCTGCTTCGCTGGTGTCAATCTGTGATAATGGATGAAAGTACCAGTCTTTATTACTGAGCACTTTGGTGAAATATCCAGTCATAGGCAGCTGAAATTATGTCATTATTCTATGTTCCTTGTGTCACTGCTTTTAACTACAAAATACTGCTAATACAATATTAACATATCCCTTTACTGATGGCATGTATAGGTCAGAATACCATTCATATAACAAACGGAGCACTCTTTGTAATTATTAGACAGATATTATATGTATAGTGAGATTTGCTGTCCCTTTTGAGGAGTTCTTGATTTTTCCCAAAAGCTAACTAACCAATGCAGGCTCTGCTCGGTAAAGGATGCCCTCAGCCAGTCCTTCTTCCTCTCCTTCTTCAACCAAAATACTGTTGAAGTCAAATGAATGGATGGTGGATGATGAAGTTATTTCCTGCTCACCATATGGGTGTGGAGAGTGGGAATATCCACATATTCCCTAGGAAAGTGGAGAAATTCTTTCAGTGTCTCCAGCTTTACATAATTTGATTTTTATTGGTTTGTTTTGTTTTAAATTTACCAAATCTAGTACAAATAAATTAGTATGGAATGGAGATGGAAAGAGATGTTAGGAGTTGTTAGAAGATTATACACTAGGGATGTCCCGATACGGTCTGTAAAGGAAGAGCATGATTTGTGGCAGGACAATACCTGAGTTATTGATAACACAAACTGAGCACAGTGGACATTTGTGCTGTACTGTTGTTGCTATCTCAGTCGACGGACACATGATTTGAGCCTCAAAAGGAGCCCCTAACGCTGTCCTAATCAATCCCTGCATGTCTTAAACACATGGATTCTGGTTGAAGGTCATTAAGCATCACAGAAGTCTTTGTCATGGTGCCCATTACTAGCTAAACCCCCACAACGATCTCTGCTTGCACAGAACTGCACATAATGTGAGTAACCGCCTCCTCTGGTTGTTACAGTATTAAACAGTAAGCCAACAAGGTATTACAGTTAATCTACAATATATTTTCTGGCACGTATGAAGCAGGTTTTCGCTGTATTTTGAAGCTTCTGGAAACACACAACACTTTACCCTCTCAACACTTTTTTTTTCTTGATTCATTGCAGAGCTGTTCAGTTGTGAAGCATATACACCAAATTGTTTTAATAACTTTAATGTACTTGAAGCGTGTATTATCGAGGTAAATGGTACTGGTTTCGGACCTGGTATCTGCAGATACTAAAGAATAAAGCAGTCAGCTTAGAGGAAAAAACTGGATCGGGACATCCCTATTAAACACCAACTATAGAGTTAAATAATGATCTTGGTTTATATGTTTAAACAGAGAAATTGCTCAAAAAGACACATTCAGAATTCCATCGACTTAATTATCTACAGAAAAAGCTCTCGAACATTTCATAAGTATTCTTTAGTAGTAGCTCTTGGTATTGATTTTGTGTATCATGCAGCCCAGACAGATATATGAAAAGCAAGAAGGCATATTGGAGGATTACACTCGTCAGACTCAATTTTGAGAGGCAGTACAACAAAATACCCCTCAGAAGTGCATTCCACATCCTGCAGGAGAGCTGGATAACTCCACAGAGGCTTCCTACAGCTCTGTAATCCACCTAACCCTGGCAGCCCAGAGGTCTCACTGAGTAATCCAATGGCAGATTCAATACAAGAGAAATGCAGCGCTACTGCTGAAAGAATGCAAGCTGTTTTTTCGCCGAGAATCATCCCGTACAAAGAGCACAGGTGCCTCGAGCGATGAACATGCTGTTGTACAGACCTAATATTTTGACAGGTGCCCCAGTGTGTTTAAATGTACAAGAGGGTGTGTGCTCTTGGAGAATTCAATAACATAATAATATGAAACAAAAGGGCACAGAGCATTTTAGGTTGGTCACCTCCTCTGAAAGAACAGTGGGTGGAATGCTAAACCATGCAGCCTACCTCCACACTGTTTCCCTGCATGAAAAATTCAGGCTCTTGTAAGCCGAGCCCTTGTGGCTGGATCCTAAGTTGTGAGATATAAGACTGCCTGACTCGAAATCTCACATACATGCAGTGGCAAATCCTTGACTGCTAAGCAAACATTAAAGAAAAATCACAAAAGCATGTAGTAACCCCAAAAGACAGGCATACGTTTACACCTCCAACACACAAGCCACATTCTCACGTCAGTTTTCAGATAGGTTTAAAGCAAAGGAAAAAAAAGAAGGAAAGCTAATACTCTTACGCTTACAGGCAGCGGTTTGGCGACTCCAATCTGGACCTTGCCAAGCTTGGCACCCTTCAGGGCCTGGACAGCATCCTCCAGGCTGGCGTTCTCCAGGTTGGTGGCGTTAACATACATGAGTCGGTCTCCTGGCAGAAGTCTGCCATCTTTCTCTGCGACGCCGCTGGGGACCAGAGAGCGAATCACGATCACCGTCTTGGCCGGGTCCAGTGGGTCCTGCGGTGAAGCCAGGGCAGGAAAATCAACAGGTGAATTACCAACTACCTTAAACTTATATTAACTTAATTTTATGGACCTATTTGTATAAATGTTAAAAGAAGGAACACAGTGTAGATGTTGATATTCCGAAACAAGAAAATTAAGACAATAATGCAGCAACGTCTACAAGATAAAGCATATTTTCTCCCACAACAATAACATGCGCACAAGTTTTCATAAAACCTTCTATAAAGTCAGAGGAAGATTGCCAACCTGGTAATCCAAAATGCTGAATCCCAGTCCCCCTTCTCCTTTTTCAAGCTCGATATTCTGGATCTCCAACTCCCACATAGCCAAAGGAGATCCTATCGCCTCCTCAGTCACGGTATCCTGTGTCGCTGCCACTGTGCTCACCTCTGAGTCTTCGGCAACCAGCACACTGCTGAGGTCTATTTGATTCTGCAGGGAGACGGAAAAGCCCAAAATCACTATGTAACAACATGCCTTCCTCCCTTTTACTCCCAACCCATAGGCTGCTACCCTCTAGTTGTGTTTCTGGCTCAGGTTTCTGGCAGTAGATAAAAGGGAAATATCTTTGGGATGCTCGGGCCTTAGTACATTATCACAGATAAAGCTACAGAGATGAAAACCCCTTTTCCCCAAAGGGAAGCTGCTTTTGATGTCTCATATCTCGAGCAAATGTTGTTGGCTACCGCTGAGGTATTGCTAGTATTGGTCTTAATAAACTTTCAGCCTCCCCTGCTTATCACTAAGTCTTAATCCATCATGGCTGGCAGCGTGGAAAGCCAATGGAGCGATTGACAGCGAGGCTAAGCTAATAATGGTTGATGGGTTACAACAGAAGAGGAAGACTTAAAGACTTTCACTCTCTAATCATATTGCCAAGCTCTACATGCACAGGCAGGGAAAACAAGTTCCATGATACATTGCTGCATGTTGAGGAAATGCAGGGAGTTTCCGACACTATATATGCATCATTTATACTATAAGTAACACAGTCTGCATGTTTTTAGCCTTGAGAAGTGAATAATTCAATCACTTTTACTTGATTTATATTCTTAAATACGGGAAAAAAGTAAATTTATTGTGATGATAACTTATAATAAAAAAAAGAGCATATGATAGAATTGGCTCTAATTTAAACAATGCAAATGTAGTACCTTTAATTTAGACACTGCGGATAAAGCCTCTGATTCAGGCTGGACAGCTTCCATGTCAGGCTGGAGATCAGGAGCAGGCCGACAGCATGTCATGTATACGCAGAGTGGAAGCTCCTTCAAGATTCTCACTACTTCTTTATGGGTTTCACCAATCAGGGAAATACCATTGACCTAAGAAAAGAGAAGTTAGTATTAGCTTAATTCAAAACATAAACAATTGCTGTGCGTCTTTCCCAATATTTCCTGCCTATCTCGACTGAAACTATCCCAAAAATATATTTAAAAAATTACTTTGTACGATATCCAAGTTTTCAAGTGGCTTTAATTTATTTTTATTTGTGTATTTCTGACCACGTGTGAGCAGAAAAACAAGTTTTAGTGGTTTAGCTTAACAAGAACATTGCCAGACATTAGCATTAATTTGGAGCCACTTGCGTCTGCTGGTTGCATGTAGAAAACAGTACTTTCACGCTGAAAATAGCCTCCTGCTGAAGCTGGAAATGGAAAGTGGCGAGAGCGAACCAAAACAGCTAAGTTGCATGCCATAAATACAAAACAAGGCCCTAAAGAAACAATGTGGTGTACAGCTGTGGAAAAATGCAGAATCCATCACTACAAGCGACTGCTTCGACATTACACATCAATATTACTTAAATAAGCTTATTGATTCATGCGGATTTAAGTTATACTTTTGTGTTATTCATTTCTTTGGAGTGTTCTGCATTTATCATGTTATTTTAGCAGCATAAACAAGCTATTTTCTAGATACCTCTCTATATATTTACCTCTGGAAATATCAATAACATTGCTCTTTTAGGTGAACACTTACCTCAACCAGTTCATCTCCACTGAACAGTTTGCCACAGCGGCCCACAGGTCCCTCAGGAAGCACAGAGCGGATGTAATGATGCCCACTGTTGGCCTCTAGACTGATGCCGAGGCCACTGTTCTCAGTAAACTTCTCCACCTGAGCCACCTGTCATGGAAACAAGGAATTACATCTCCATTTATTTAAACCTATTTTATTATAAGGGGCTAATGTGGTAAATAGTTTTATTATTATGGGTATTTAAGTATAATTCGAAAAACAAACTTACTACAACTTCATTATTTGGACCCAGAATCTCCTGCCACTTCTTCATCAGTTCCTCCTCTTCATTTGGTGTCAAGTTCAGATCTTGAAAAACACAATACAAAGCAGTTAATGCAAAACAACATAAGGCAAATTTGTCTTTCACAACCTGCAATGCACCATAGATTTACATGCAAGGTATTTAAAATATGTGCAGTAAAAAAACAACATCAAATAAAGTTTTAACTGCAGCTATTTAAAATGTTTAAAACTACTGCACTGTCTGGAACTGACTAACAGCAGCCCGTCTCACTGTTTCCTCACATTGTGTGCTGCTAGTCAGTGTGGTCCTGTCAACAATAGCCCTTATCTGTCAGATGTGTGCCCAGTATCTTGGCTGGAGCACTTGGAGAAGCATCCCAGCCTCCTACCATGTTTGTCTTTTGTTAGCTGATCCGTGGCTGGGCTGACATCAGATCCTTCACTCTTTGTCTGGAGCTGCTTTTCATCTGTGGCGACTATAAACACACAATGAACAGTAAGACAGACAGAAGCAGGCACCGGCACAGACAGTATAGGAACCCAGAGGCTGAAAATAGGTGTCTACTCTCCAACAGCACACATACAAACACAAATATACACTGATGAAGATTATTATTTTTTTGCAATAATAACTGTCTTTTCAGCAAATATAGTATATACTAATAGGGAAATATACAATTTCCTAATTGGTCTAGAAAGAATAAAAACTCCTTTTTCAGATGTTATAAATAATGACAGAATCAAAGCATATCAGAACGTAGATGTATTTTAAAAAATCCTGGTACTTTTTAACAACTTCATGCCACAGGTTATACATTTAGAATTCCGCAGGGCACAGACATGGTCACCTATTAAATTACTATTTATGCAACCGAGCAAATAATTGTGTGCATTTTACATTAGCATCTTCATTTAGTGACATCCCAAAACATACTCACTATTCTGGTAGGGAAGAATTTCTACAATCCAAACACTGACTTGACGTAGGGTTGGATGAGTATCGGCTACCAGTAATTAGCTGGCATTTTTTTTTGTTTTTTTTTGTCAAGGCGTTTTAATTTGAAAGGGATTATTGGTATTTTATTTTGCTAATTTAATGGTCTGTGAATTGCATTTTAAAATGTGGACTAATAGGAACTGGCAGTTTTAGTTGGGTCATGTTGATGATTTCTTGCTGCTCTGATATTAGAGTCACTGCAGTGACAAAATGACAAGTAAATGGTCTTTAATGGTTGCTATCTGATCAAATAGTGCTTAAATCAGCAACAGCAATTCATATATCATATTTTAGAAGTGGACTGCATGCGTAGTTGGCCACCCTGATCACTTGATAGCATATTTTATCCTCGCTTGTTTCATATTGAGCACCTTATGCAGCTCTCCAAGCTTTAGCTATTGGCTAGTGTGGCAGCTAATACTTAATACAGCTAAGACAGATCGTTCATAAGGGGCAGTGGTTTCCTAGTGGTTTGTGAAACGAACTTGTAACCGGTAGGTCGCCGGTTCGAGCCCCCGGACTGGCAAGAGGTTGAGGTGGGAAAGTGAGAGCGACTGCTTGCACAGTCACCACCACTGTGGGCCCTTGAGCAAGGCCCTTAACCCCTGACTGCTCCCCGGGTGCTGCACCGCGACAGCCCACTGCTCCTAGTATGTATTGTTAAGGTTAACTTTGAATAGGATGGGTCAAATGCAGAGAAGGAGGGGAACCAAGGGGATCAATAAAGGTTAGATTATTATTTTTATATTATTATTATCCACTGCAGCCCCCAGATAGCTAAGCCTGTGGATTAATCAAATCCATTATTAGCCTGTTTAATTAAATGTTAGAACTTTGGTAATTTAGTATATTAGAACTGCTGCGTTGTTGTTTTCTTACTTGGTGTTTTAATACAGCCGAGACTCGGAGTGCAGGGTTACCTGGATGGATGAGATCACACCTGAGCGCGTGGCTCCATCTGCTGTTGGAGTCACGCTGCTGCAGCTCGCGCCGGTGTTTACTGTTGCTAGGTAACGCGCATACACTCCCATATAACGTCCTTTACGCCTCTGGAGCTGCTTTAGTTTGACCTCAGGATCAGCGGGAGTTGATTAGTTTTGTTTTTCTTAACATGGCAGGAAAAGAGAAACTGGATTTGGTCCATCAAAACGCAATTCACACCGAGACCGTAAGGAAAGAACAGAGACTGCAGAAACTCCACACCGAGTTCAGCATCAATCCGTACAGAAAACGTGAGTAAGCTAGATTTTATTCTGTACACATAAAGGGCAAAGAGATTTAAAAGAGACTGTGTGCTCACATGAAAAAATAGCACCAAAGATTTAAAATTTATCAGAGATCTGAGCACATTTTGTCTCTCAAAACTTATAACTGTTGTGTTTCAGTTACTAGCACTGCACAACTGGCCTGAACTTAAACTGAAAACTTAAAATGAAACACCTCAGCAGAAACAATATTTAAATAACTCTGGGTGATTCAGACTTCAAATATTGCACAGATACTAAGCTGTCCCTTAAAGGCACTACATAAACTAAACGGTGGAAATACAATGACCTGCCACAACATTAAAACCACCTGCTTAATAGTGTGTAGATTCCCTTTGTGCTGCCAAAACAGCTCTGATTATACAGACACGAGACCTCTGAAGGTGTCCTGTGGTATCAGGAATACCTAGCATCTGATCCTGGAGGATGTGAGATGGGGAATCTATGGATCTGATTTGTTTTTCCAGCACATCCCATAGATGCTTAGTCAGCTGGAGATCTTGGGAATTTACAATTTTTGCAATGTGACAGGGTGAATTATCTAGCTGAAAGAGGCTAATGCCACCAGGGAATACTTGAAGGGGCGTATGTGGTCTGTAACAATGTTTATGCAAGTGGTATGTGTCAAAGTAACATCCACATAAATGCCAAGACCCAAGGTTTCATAGCAGAATATTCCCCAGAGCATTACACTGCCTCTGCTGGCTTTCCTTCCTCCCACAGTGCATCCTGCTGCCACCCAGATAAACAATGCACACACACACCAGGGTGTCAGGCCACCTTCTTCCATTGCTCCATGGTTCAGCTCGGACACTCACATGCCTACAGTACGTGCTCTCTGCAGTGGACAGGGGTCACCATAAACACTCTGACTAGTCTGCAGCCACACAGCCTTGTTAGAGCCCGATATGTAACAATGACCCGAAATGTTATATAAAAAAAAATGTAATAAAACCCGAAATGTAATAACTGGTCGGTAATGTAACAAAATGCTGAGCCCAAAACGTAAAAACTTTTTGCCCAAAATGTAACAACTTGTTACATTTTGGGTCTGTTATTACATTTTGGGGCAGGCAAAATATTTTTCCCCTAATAGTGTAATAATTTTATTACATCATAGAGTGAGTCAATAATTTATGGATTAAAGGGCTTATTGCTTCAATGTAGAGTGTAGTATCAGACACAAATGCTCCTGTCCCCATACAGTTAAGCCCGAAATTATTCATACCCCTGGTAAATTTTGACTTAATGTTACTTTTATTTAACCAGCAAGTTTTTTCTTGATTGGAAACGACACAGGCGTCTCCCAGAAGATAATAAGACGATGTACAAGAGGCATCATTGTGGAAAAACATGAAACACTCTTTTCAATATTTGTCTGTAACTTCATGGTTTTTGGAAATCATTTCATCTTCTACTTGTTTAATTGTTCACAAAAACAGAAATTTTGACCAGAGGTTCCCAAACATTTGCATGCCATTGTATATATATACAGTAGTCCCCCTATTT
>OMNN01031160.1:3553-22348 GCA_900302755.1 Chromis chromis | reverse complement strand
CGTCGGTTCAGCG
Organism: Chromis chromis; assembly: GCA_900302755.1. Lineage (NCBI taxonomy): Eukaryota > Metazoa > Chordata > Actinopteri > Pomacentridae > Chromis > Chromis chromis. The sequence continues at coordinate 22,335 of OMNN01031160.1, read as the reverse complement.
CGGCCTACGGCGAGCGAGCTGCGCCTGCTACCGCTAGCACGGTAGAGCGCGACTGCATCCACAGCACCGGGCTGCAGGCGATAAACACATAGAAAAAAGACTACAAATAGCCTCAAACGGACGTGTGAATTCCCTTTATCTCCTAAAACACCTCCTAATTAAGTTCTGCGTGTTTATTCCTGCACGGTAACATCGGCTAAGCAAATAATAAGTGGCAGTAAAGTTGTGATAAACAAGAAAACAAACACTCACATGGCAGACCGAGGCCAATGCTGATGTTCCTCCAGGCATTTGCACGACTTTCTGTGCAGCGGTAGTTCGGTAAAGTGATATTATAAAGCTCTGGGTAATTAAATACAGCCAATATTAACTTATCGTCCATTTTGCCCCAGTGTTGTCTGTGCTGCGCGGACGCGGAAGCGGCAGTCTTCTCCCGCCTTTTCCGCCCAGCTGCTGCTCCGACGCCAGTTATCGCGAGCTGCCGCGCCGTGCCGCGTTCAGCAGCGGCAGTGGTGCTGTTCTGCCACCGGGGAGCGCTCTGCTCTGCACTGCATGTCTATACTGAGAGGTAAACTCACTTTATACACCGATCAGCCACAACATTAAGACCACTGACAGGTGAAGTGAATAACATGGATCATATTGGTACTATGTGGTGTTCTGCTGGAAAACCGTGTTGATGAGACTTAGACACCCAAATAAACATTGTCCCAGAACAAGCACACTCCCTCATGCAAATGGATATCCCAAATGTTACTGTCTTACCCCCACAGGAAAATGTACCCCACCACATGGCAAAAACATCAAACAATCAGGAACATCTTGAGGAACATGACAATGGCCCAAGATGTTGATTTGACCTCCAAACTTCCTAGACCCCATTCTGATCGTGCATCAACAGGATGCTGTGGAACAAGTTTGATTGACAGAGGCCCCACTGCACAAGCCAGAGTACCCAAAGAATCCACTGCCAACGTCCTGGTGCCAGACCCCATAGGACACCCTGAGATGACCTCTTGTCCATGCCCAATGGTTCAGAGCATTTTTGATCACACAAGGGGGACCAACACAATACTAGGCAGGTGATCATAATGTTATGCCTGATCGGTGTATACTGAGAGGCAAACTCACTTTTTATGCAAAGACAACAAAATAACATACCTAAAATAAAATATCTTCTTGTTTTTGAGCCGTTTGGACCCAGACTCACGACTCTGGTTTCTTTTAAATGTTAATAGAATGAACATAAAATAAATCTCCTGCCTTTTTAAGTTTTAAAATGTGTAACTGTCTTTACACTTGTGTCAGATGCGCTCAAAAGCAAACCTTATCCACTGAATGCATTTTAATTATGTGAGAAATTTCAACATATTTGTATTATATTTAGAATAGATCTTTATTGTCATTGTTAAACAACAACGAAAGGCAGTTTAGCAGCTCTTTGAATCAGCAGCATACAAAAAGTCATTACAAAACATAAAAATAACTGTGTTTGTTTTTTACTTATGTACAATCGGTGCAATAATAATACTCTATCAGTGTTTTTATTAATCCCAAAAACTGTGCAACAATATTATTTTTAGAACTAGTACTTATGTATATGTTGGTTTATTTCTATTTTTATACTACATTCCTTAAATGTTTGCACTATCTTTGCTGCTGTAACACCGCAAATTTCCCCACTGTGGGATTAATAAAGTCTTATCTTATCTTATCTTATCTTATCTGTTTTTTGGATATAGTCAAATCGTTTCTATCAGAAATATCACAATCACTCTGAACCCATGTAATTTTCCTTAAAATCAAACTTACTTATTCCATATTAAACCAATGTATTTTCCCTAAAAGTGCAAATTTTCCAATATTACATTTACTTAATGTGACTATTAATAATAATAATGCATTGGTTTTATATAGCGCTTTTCTAGACACTCAAAGACGCTTTACATTGCATTATTCATTCACTCCATACTCGATGGTGGTAAGCTACGTATGTAGCCACAGCTGCCCTGGGGTAGACTGATGGAAGTGAGGCTGCCAAGTTTTCCACTCATAGGGGCAATATGTCATTAATCCAATGTATTTTTCCTTGAGTAAAAATACACCAAAATCAAACCGCTTACATACATTTTTTCTTTTTCTTATATTACACTAATAAAATATTGTGCCACTTTAGTATAAAATTACAAAAACACCAATAGTCCGACTAATTGCTTTTTTCTGACCTTTTTTTTAAACTTTTGTGTTTTTTTCTGTGAATAAAGTACTCTGGTTAAATCCTTACAGCTCATCTATACACAAAGACACCTACATATGATGTCAACATTGGATCATGTCATAGAATTATAGTCAAAAAGCGTGAGAACTACATAACACACACCCTAAGATTAGGACAAGTAAATATGCGTAACTCTAAGAAAAGCCTATGAAAGAAGTACGTACATACTTTGGCTTTTGGGAGAGATTATGTGTCTTTATCCAGTGAATACAGAACCCCTCCTTAACATATATCTGTGTCTGTATGTATATTTCTATTTTGGCAACGCAATCATACTCAATAACAAAACATTCGGTCACTGTGAGTTCAACACCTTCTTAGCTTAAGCTGGCGGGATGACGAAGAAGCCAGACAAACTAAACACCAGTTCTCAGAGCTGATTTTCACATCGCAGCGGAAAGTTATGAGAAAAACACAATAGAGAGAAACACAGTACGCAGCTATATAGAGTTTCTGCAACCATGAGGGTGGTTCTCCTGATTCCTCTTAAGTCCCTGTCAGGATTTTGCCATCTGACAAGTGTGTTTTTCTGCACAGTGGAAGGACGATTCTGTGCGTTTCTTGGCCACACAGCTGCAGTTTCTGATTCCCCAGGAGGTTCTGGGCCTCAGTCCAGCAGCAGGCAGAGACACTGAGCATTTTCACACATGAACAGTCTGATGCCATGTGCAGCTCTCTGTTCATTTATGTGTGGGTGTATTCATTACCCCGTGTCTCCTGTCTGAATTACACTGATTTGATTTGTTTCCTTTCTGTATTCGTTTTTATTCTGATCCCAACAAGTAGCCTAAAGGGCCTGTTAGTCTGTGGTAATTATACGGAAAAATCATCAAAACAGGCACCATTCTGCACGATGACTGTGTCATGTTTTAAAGGTTTTAGGCTGCTGTCTTCAAAATGCAGTCTCATTATGAGGCACGGATGCCTCATAATACAAGTAAAAAGAACAAAATACAAGTTCTTTTTACTTAGAACTTGTATTTTTTCTTTGAGTAAAACAAATCAGTTGCTCAATATTCTCTGCTTCAAGGATGTGGAGTTTAATGGCACCATTTCTGATGCATCAAAACATATAATTTTGGAGAAATAACACTTCCAGGTTTAAACATCTTCTCAAAAAATGCAGACAAACTTTATCTGCAGCTGTGCTTCTTGTACCAAATATTGCTTACAACAACAAAATGAACTTTTATCATTCTAATCCCCTGTAATGAATTTTGAACCGCTTGAACCGGCGTGGACGTGGCACAATTCTTTTTCTATTGAGAGCAACAATAACCAGCGATAGCGATCTCACATGCTCCGCAAACTATACATCAACAATCTGGACGCTATTAAACCCAAGTGAAAAGGATGGGATGGTGTTTATTGTTATCTGTTTTTCAAAAGCCCTTATAAAGGGAGCTTAGGACAGATTGTGGAAATCCATTAATTCTCTGGGTAAAAAAAAAAAAAAGAAGGTGTATTGCCTTGTATGAAATCACAGGATTTGTTGGGGGGGGATGAATTTAACCTGTAATAGCTTTACCTCAGCTGTGCACATTGTCAAAGGAGTCCGGCTGAAAAGACTGCTGCACACAGATAAGACACATGATGCACGATTGTGAATACAAACCACACGGACGGATCCCTTTTTACTCTGACCATGTGTGTTTAACTGCACTGAGCAACACACACAGATCTATCAGTGTCACCACACGTCACCGGCTACATGAGTCATCCATTCATCTGTGGCTCCCTAATTACTGTGTGTAATTAGCATGCATTGTTGTTGTCAGTGAGGAACCAGCTCGTGCACAGAAGTCTACTCATTTGCAAAAAGATCATTTGTTGATAAAGCTAAATAGGGAAGTGACATTATGAAATAAATTTAAGAACTAATCCTCAAATTCAGCATACACAAGACTCCGGCCACACCAAAAAAAAAAGAAAAGAAACGTTCATCTTTAAATCCAGGTTTCTAATACCAAGCAATCCCCTTTTCTCTAAAACCTCAACAATAAGGATCTTAAGAGCTCTCCACTTCTCATTTTATGCACTGAAATCTGATTTCTTTTGGAGAAAGGAATGAGGCAAGATTAACTGAATCTGCCGTCCTCCCTAACCTCTTCACAAAACTGGCCAGATTAGCTAGGAATTAAGTTTCAACCGTTTTATGTGTCTGGTCCATAGGGGGGATTATGGTTTTACTATTTTTTTTCTCCCTTTTTTTGCCTCCCAATTTCACTATAAGGGCCTGACACGCTGTTGTAGACAGAGGAGAAGGAGAAGAGCAACTGAGGCTGAACTATCCAAAAGTCACAACATCCTGTGATCATTGCTGCTTCGGGGCTTTATTTGAATTTCCCTTGGAGATGAATGGACTCATCAGGATGGAGAGGCAGAAGTTTCCTTTTACTATTGAGAATATACTGAGCAAATACCCAAACGGTACCGGAGATAAACAACCTTGTGGAGCAAGTGGACTAAAAGAGAAGGCAGTGAGTCCTGCTGGAGGCCAGACAGACACTGTTCATCACGCCTGCTTGTGCTGCTGCTACTGCTCCCATTGTGCAGACATATTCCACACTGATTTCATTCATGAAGGTAGGCTCTGTTGGTGCATGCTTTAAAACTGATTTCTCTATCTTTAGCAGCACTTATTCAGCTTCCTAACCTCAAACCAGATCTCCTCCCTGCAGCCTGTCAGTATGGATGGACTCCAGCGATGCTCTCGGACCCCTGCAGGCTGGGAGATGCTCACAGGGAGGATCAGTCGCCCAGTCAGGTGCAGAGGAGAACCAGGCGTCACCGGACCATTTTCACCGAGGAACAGCTGGACGCACTGGAGGAGCTGTTCCTGCAGAACCAGTATCCAGATGTGAACACGAGGGAGAAACTAGCACAGCGTACTCACTTAAGAGAAGAAAGAGTAGAGGTAAGACCCAGCCTTTCAACAAATAATAATCCTATTTTCACCATGATATAGTGCTTATAAAGTCTCAAAATATACAGACTGCAACTATTGTAGATGAAGTTTACCATGTTTGCGAATGACGGGAAGCATTTACTTTAGTAAATTTTACTTTTTTGTTATGTTTTAATGTAATACAGCATGCAAATGAAAAAATAAAAAGACAGCTTCAGTAACACTGCATCTTTTCTGCAATACAGGTTTGGTTCAAAAACCGAAGAGCAAAGTGGAGACGTCAGAAAAGACTTTCATTCGTTGTGGGAAACACAGAAAATTAAGTAAAAGATGACCACAGAAGAAAGCTGTGTGGGCTTGAAAGAGTTTCACCTGTTATTGTTATTAAATATAATAGCCAGACACATTCTTATATACCAGAAATTGAAACAAACTTGTGTCAGTCAAGTCATGTGAGGTTAGACTGTAGTTTTACAGCCCATTTGTGAATCTGACTGGTTGAGTGCGTGCATGGACTGGCATTGTGTGCTATTATCAATACTGAGAGTTAAATCTGCAGTGCATTAAAGGGTTGTTGTGGTTTGCACAGGCTGTGATAAAGTGTCCTTGATAACAAGTAAAGTTCTTCTAAAAGGGGTGATTATTTTTTTGTGCAAGCAATAACACACTTAATGTAAATCTAAAAGCTGAAATGAACCGAAGACTCCCAGTTAGGATTTAAATATTTCACAATACTGAAACAACTCCTCTTTTCAGCTCAAAATTAATCAATTATAGTTTAATGGAAGATTACAAATTAATAGTATGTGTTATCATTACTGTCTTAAATATCATGAGAGACTTCAATATAATATTTTCATCACATCACGGAGAGGAAAAAGACACTGTTTGTTTATTAAATTAAGTTTATTTGGAGGCAGTGGTGGCGCAACAGGTTAAGCCCCTGGGCTACTGATCAAAAGGTCAGAGGCTCGAACCCCCACTGTGGCCCCTGTTGGGCCCTTGAGCAAGGCCCTTAACCCCTGACTGCTCCCCGGGCGCTGCACCGCGGCAGCCCACTGCTCCTAGTATATATAGTTAAGGTTAACTTTGAATAGGATGGGTCAAATGCAGAGAAGGAATTTCCCTAAGGGGATCAATAAAGGTTAGATTATGATTATGAAAATACCTGCAGCATCAAACAGCGGCAGGATGAATATGAACATCTCTAATGTAAGAGAGGTGAACACAACACAACACAGCAGTAACTTAATTATCTAGAATTATAAATAAATGATCTATCTTACAGTAAATAACATGGTGTGCTTTCATTTTTATGTCAGACAGGTGAACTGTCACACACAGAGTTGCAGTTTATCAGCTACAGTTAAATCATTAGCTACACAGCTGTATCCTGAGCTCTATCACAGCTGCAATTATTTCACTGTAAAAGTCTGATCTGGTTATTATAGTCAAAACATTATTCTGTCATATCAAGTTTATTTTTTATTAGTCATTTCACAGCAGGATATTTGCATTAGTGTGCACATTATTCATTAAAGTAACTACTAATATATGGTGATGGTAGTCTAGTAGCAATAAAAAGACATTTTATTGTACCACAATTGACTGTAGATAGATAACTTATCATTACACATGGGCATAATTTTCAATATTGAAATCACATGGATGAGTTGCCTCTGGGTGAACTGTGAAATAAGAAACCTAGATATATCAGTGTGTGATTCAGTACCTCTAGTATTGACATTTTCCACCAGGCTCTATACTATGACAGCATAATGTCATTCCTGAAATCCACTTACGGCTTTTCGACTTTCTATGCCACCTCAGTGAACATTTTTTTAAGGCGCTCCTTGACACAAGGTTTTATTTTTTAGCTTATAATGATGAAAGCTACTTCCTCAGAGAAATTCAATAATAACATTTCTTGAGAAGCCATAAACTATGTTAGAAATAAGACGCAGAAGAAAGGCAGCTAATCCAAAACAACAGAGAGAAAAAAATCTAATTTTATACTGTAGACACTCTAAGAAACAACTGAAGAAGTGGGAGTTATCAAATCACATTTCAGTATCTTAAACAAGCTAATTTGTTTAGGAGGATATGAGTTTTTTGAACAAATGTTATTGTTGGTCCCTAATCCAACCAGCTGGTGGCGGTAATGCATCAATGTTTGCTAGTAAACCTGAAATAAGACGAAGAAGAAGAAGAAGCTGTAAACTCCCGGTGACGTAACAAACTGACGTACGTTTACCATACGCTGCTGTTGTGAGGAGGCTAAAAGTTAGCTAACAGGTTCAGTTTGACACGTTCAAGGTATTCTAAACGTTTAATTGCCCACAGGATTAATTGGTTTGTTTCAAAACGGTATTAGTCAAGTAGAAAAGTCGCCCTACTTTTTTTTCAGCGGCTGTTTTTCGTAGAAGGTTCGCTTTTAGCTGTTAGGCTAGCAGGCTAACAGGGTCCACAATGGAGGGCAGCGCCAGCGTGAGGAAATCGTTGTCCGGGACTCTCGTCCCTTCTGCGGTCACAACAGTGGCTATCCGACAACAACCCGAGGAGAAGGAGAAAGGGAAGCTAAACAGGAATGTCCTTGACGAAGAGGAGTACGTTGAGGTAAGTGACGGTTGATGGTTTTGACACAGAGACACCCAGAGACGGTGTTGTCAGTATAAGAGCAACACTGCAGCTAGAAACTACATATGTTAACAAGTCTTGAATGTACATAGTATTACTGAATTACTTTGGCGTCGAGGTGTATGTTTAGAAAAGCCTAGAAAACAATCGAGGTTTATAACAGCTCCTTTGTGCCACATAGCTTGAACACAGCAAACAATTACAGTCGCAGGTCTGTTTATGTTGACATACCGATGCTCCAGACTAAATATCATAAATTAACATTTAAACAGTGCACCAGTAGCTGTAGACTTGAATGTGGAAAAGTGTCAATGACATTTTAATTCATACGTGCTTCGCTCTCTGATAAACTTCATTATTGGTTAGTGTCTTGAGGCTCTGCTTCAGCAACAAGACAGATGTTACCGCCCAATCCGGAAGTAGTAGCCACACACTACAGCTCCACTTTAAAACCTCAGCACACCTGCTGCTCAGCTCCCCTTTTCATCTGGCCATCCTGGTAGACAGATCCCTCTAGGAGTATCAACACCAAACAAAATCCTGTTACATCTGTGTCTTTCCACTGGCAGCCTGGGACCGCCACAAGGTTTGTTTCTGTTGCCTCAGCTGGTGTCACCACTGGCAATTCATGGAGTCTGTCTGCTCACTCCACATCAGCCCAGGGCTGTTAAAGGAGGCGGCAGCTGCTTGTACCAAATCAAAACCCTGGGAAAAGTCTGATCATGATGATAACCACCATGTGTACAGCTCTCCTTCGAGACAAACTGCCAGCTCATTGTTATGCCTTGATAACCTCCATGGCCTCTTTGCCTCAGCTACCAAGCCCATGGGCATCCCTCTTCCTCCATCTCATCACTGAAAGCCAGTCTTTCTTAAGGAAGGCTTCACCACTGGAGCGGGGTTGAGAGTGCAGATCCTGTCTTAACTATTCATGGTATGGAGGTTGAGGGGCTCTCGGCTAATACCCAGTTCATGCCTTGTTTGCAGAGCTGGTGCAGTGATTTCTTGTAGCACACTTTCCAAACCAGGTGCCTGGGAGCGCGCAACATTAACCCTACAAGGAACATAACTAATTTTACCGTGACTTCATGCCTTCACCGAAAGTTTGTTTTTACATGAATGTATAAAGTAAGCTGGAGGTTAAGCAGGTGGTACAGTCAAGACAATAGTCACAAATGGTATGATAAAGTTGCATTATGCCATTTTCTTAAGATGGTGACCACATCAATGGTAGCAGGGTACTAGATCAAAAATATTCTCCTGGGTTAATACCACCCAGGGTAATCCTGGGCATTAGTGTATTGATGATTAACAACTAAAGATGACCTTTAATATATGCATTTCTCTAGTGATAATTCTTGCTACTCATCATCTGACATAAGCCAACAGTTGCTGATGGTAAATGCATATATATAGCGCCTCTCTACCTTAGTGGTACTCTAAGCGCTTTACAATGTGTTTCTCATTCACACATTCACACACCAGTGGTGACAGAACTTCCATGCGAGGTCACAGCCGCCCCCGATGGTGATATCAGCTCTAAATTCTACCATCTGTGCTTGTCTGTTTTTGACAGAACCTAGAGAAGATCATCCAGAGGGACTTTTTCCCAGATGTGACAAAACTGCAAGCACAGAAAGACTATCTTGATGCAGAGGAAAACGGAGACCTTGAGAGAATGAGAGAGATCTCCATCCGATACGGTTCATCGTTGACAAAATCAACACCACAGTCTTCAGCACCTTGTGAGTTAAATGAGATTTGAAAATGAATACTGTATTTTCAGGTTTTATACTGTTAACTAGTAACAGTATACCATGAGAGGTTTGAATTGTATTCACTAGGTATTTTGTCTGGCTCCCATGAATGTGCTTTACACCTGTTTTTGTCTTCCTCTTGCTCAAGATGTGACTCCAGCTAGTTTTGAGACACCAGTGGGTCGCTCAGGATCCCCCTCCTCCACTCACTGCAATAAAGGTTTAGACGGAGGTATGTATCTGATTTGTTTAAGATGAAGAACATAATGCTCTGAGCTTAAATTGCGTAGTTATGTCTTCCTACAAATCTGTGTCCCATTTTGAAACCCTTTGTTGCAATTTTATCCAGCTCATTTCTCAAACCGTATATTACTCTCGCCTTCATTCAGCCTAAAAATTGACTGGTTTTACTGTAAGTTAAATGGAATTCTAAATGATTTACAGTAATTAATCTCTATTTCTATCATTGTTGTATTTATAGAGAGAAAGGAAGATGACAAGGAAGAGAAGAAGCTGCCCAGTCTGGACCATTTCCTTGCTAAAAATACCAGTGAGGATAATGCATCCTTTGAGCAGATAATGGATCTGGCAAAAGATAAGGAGAAACTGAAACACGCCTGGTTATATGAGGCAGAGGCTGAGTTCAAACAGGTTTGTATGTGCAGAGTGTTTCGGATAAATTCAAAGTAAATTAATGAAATACTTGACTTAAGGTGTGCTGATCGAATTTTTGATCTCAGCTTGATTTTTGAGTAACTTCCTGCGATCAAATTATTGCCTGTAGTATTTTTGTCAGCTTAGAGTTTGTAGCTTACTCTCTCATCATTATAGGGGTTGCTTGATTTTTCTATGTGGTGGCAGATGATCACTGAAAGTCAGGAAGCTATTAATATTCTGGCACACACCTAGTCTATATTAAAAAAAACTTCAAAAACACTTCTGATCTTTTTTCCAGCGCCATGAGCAGAACCTTGCCTTGCCATCACCAGAGAAGGCAGCTCTTGAATGTGTCAAAGCTGGACTGGAGACATGGGAGTACAAAGCGAAGAACGCCTTGATGTATTATCCAGAAGGTAGGAAGATCATACGTCGGTAGTTGTGTTTTGTTTTGTTTTCTGCTTAAATTCTCCCTAAAGACACAAAGTTTGTCAAACTCAGCTGCGATGCTTGATTTTTAAACATTTTTTCACATTTCTTTGTCAGGAGTTAAAGATGACGATGCTCTCTTTAAGAAGCCAAGGGAGGTAGTTCACAAGAACACCCGGTTTACTGGAGACCCGTTCAGCAAAGCTCTCAACAAAAGCCAGATTCAACAGGCAGCAGCTCTCAATGCACAGGTGGGTATTGGAACATATATATTAAAACAGAAATGATGCACAATGTTTCTTGTATGTGCCCTATACACTCACCGGCCACTTTATTAGGTACACCTGTTCAATTGATGGTTAACACAAATAGCTAATCAGCCAATCACATGGCTGCAACTCAATGCATTTAGGCATGTAGACGTGGTCAAGACAACTTCCTGAAGTTCAAACTGAGCATCAGAATGGGGAAGAAAGGGGATTTAAGTGACTTTGAACGTGGCATGGTTGTTGGTGCCAGACGGACTGGTCTGAGTATTTCAGAAACTGCTGATCATACTGGGATTTTCACTCACAACCATCTCGAGGGTTTACAGAGAATGGTCCGAAAAAGAGAAAATATCCGATGAGCAGCAGTTGTGTAGACGAAAATGCTTTGTGGATGTGATCGAGATGATAGAAAGGCAACAGTAACTCAAATAACCACTGGTTACAACCAAGGAATGTAGAAACCATCTCTGAATACACAACACGTCCAACCTTGAAGAAGATGGGCTACAGCAGCAGAAGACCACACCGGGTGCCACTCCTGCCAGCTTAGAACAGGAAACAGAGGCTATAATTCACATAGGCTCACCAAAATTGGACAATAGAAGATTGGAAAAACGTTGCCTGGTCTGATGTCAATGTCTATCATGTCAATATGGACCAAAACCTCTGAGGAATGTTTCCAACACCTTGTTGAAAGTATGTCACAAAGAATTAAGGCAGTTCTGAAGGCAAAAAGGGGGTCCAACCTTTTACTAGCAAGGTGTACCTAATAAAGTGGCCAGTGAGTGTATTTGCTCTCCTTTCGTGGCAGTCTGTTTTTCAGTTAAAAAAATGCTTAATGCCTGAATGATGTAGCTAATGTATGACATTTTCTGTGCAGTTCAAACAGGGTAAAGTAGGCCCTGATGGGAAAGAGCTCATCCCACACGAATCCCCAACAGTGAATGGATATGGTTTTGAAAGAACTCCTTCCCCTGCACCTGGTAAGCTGGACTTATAATCATCTTCAATATGCCTGAGCCCTAAATTAGGGCTGGGTGATGTGGCCAGAGAATAAAACCTCGATTTTTTTTCAATCTTAAAGTCAGTATAATATTGCAATATTTTTCTCTCTGAGTAAACTACATAAACAAAACATGATCCTATTATTTTTTCATGTGCTACCACTTTAAGCTCAAACACAGTGCTGTGTAAAGTTTGTGAAAACAGCACAGTGGTCTGTTCAATGTCAGACATTTCATTATTGCTGAGGTAATGTGACTATCTTTCTTCTGTTTTATTTCGTTGTCATCAGCTGCTTTCATTATTTACTTGTGTTTGACTGGAAAAAGTTTGAATGTGTCTCCAAGGACAAGGCACTGTTTAAAGTCAGGTGTTGTTTGAGAGGCAGCAGAGAAATCACATATTGAAGCATTTTTCACATTGTGCAGAATAGAAATAGAAGTTGGTTCAATATATCCCCCAGCCCTACCTTAGCTCTACATTTTGAGTATTTTTCTAAAAGCCTTTGTTCTTTTAGGTGTAGCTGAGTCACCGCTGATGACGTGGGGTGAGATCGAGAGCACCCCGTTTCGTCTGGAGGGATCAGACAGTCCCTATGTTGAGAGGAACCACGGGCCATCGTTTAAGGTAATGAGCATTCAGTGGTGGATTTATTGATCATTTCTAATTATTTAAATTGTAAATTGTTGACAGTATTTGTTGTGTGTGTAAAAGATCCCAGAACCAGGACGACGAGAGAGGTTGGGTTTGAAGATGGCCAACGAAGCCGCTGCAAAAAATCGTGCAAAGAAACAGGAGGCGTTGCGAAAAGTCACAGAGAACCTTGCAAGGTAATGATGTCTGATTCTGTTCTCTCTTGATTCTATCTGATTGTACGACTAACTAGTAGCTCACTACAGACACAAAACTACCACAAAGAGACGCAAAACAACTACAGCGACACAAATCAACTACGAATAGACACCAAACCCACACAAAAAGACACCAAATGACCACCAAGAGACACAAAACAACTACAAAGGGACTCCAGACCAACACAGAGAGACACAAAACTACTACTTTTCCATGAGAACAAAAGTTATGCTTTCACAGTATTTGTTGGTGCCGTCATGAAGAATTGATTATCACGAACTAATAGAACACCTCAATCTTTGTGTTGCAGTCTGACGCCTAAAGGTCTGAGCCCAGCCCTCACGCCCGCCCTCCAGAGGCTCGTCAATCGGACATCCAGCAAATACACCGACAAAGCACTGCGAGCAAGTTACACCCCATCGCCCTCACACAGAGTCACCGGGTGCAAGACTCCCTTCGGTGGCCCATCAACTCCTTCAGGAACGCCAACGCCAAACAAAGCCAAAACGCCGAGCTCTCAGGACCTCACATCACTCACAGACAATCTGCTGCAGCTTCCCAAGAGACGGAAAGCCTCAGACTTTTTCTAAACAAGAGAAGCTACTCACTTCTCTACTGGGATTTTTACAAAAACAGACTTATCCTAATGTGGAGAACTTTAATATAACTGCCCGGACTTTTTTTTTTTTCATGTTTAAGAGCACATTTTTTTGCTGGAGGACTGGATAAAGAAATGCACAGTGGACTGAAGAATTCCTATGGATCTATTTGTTACATGTCTGTGCAGTTGGGTTAATGTAGATCTCTGTGAAAAACAACTTATAGACAAAATTCTATTTAATTATGTGTTTTTTTTAAATACAAGTTTTAAAAGACTTTTGTACAGCTGTGTTCACTCTAACAAGCTTCTGTTATCTTTGACACATCTCCACCAGCACATGCTTCAATGCTTCTGATATAATTATAATCCTGTGCATGTTCCTGAGAATCACACATACAAATGAGATTTCTACACCTCATACATGTCACCACGACATTTCAGTGTTTGTCTCTGCATCACAGAAATGATTCAAAATTAAATGCTTTGTTACGCTACAGCAGGTTTTCTCAACCTCACACGGTCATTTTGGTGTTAAAATGAAAAAATGGCTTCATTTAGGTCAGTGTAAATGATGAATGTTATTTTATTTTGTCCTGGAGCTTCTATATTTAAATTTGAAAACAAATTACAAGCAGAAGCTGGGCTCAGCATCACAAAGTTGTAATAGTCTTTTCTAAAAATCTATAATTTCATTCGACTAAAATAACATGCTGCCATGCATCACCAGATGGCATCCGTATACGTAGCTGTGTTCGATCTCCTCCTGGTGGTAGAAAACTCATTATACTGTGTTTTTTTTCCCAAGGAATTCCAAATATATAGGCTTTATTATAATGCTCAATGTTTGAACTACAGCCAGAAACACTCGGCCACATACCCTCAGTGTGTTCTTTTGAAGATTTGAGGTTGCAGGGTTCAGATTTTTGAGGTGGTTCTGTTATGTTAGTAAGTCAACACATGCTCCAGATTTACAACTTCACCCTCTTCAGGGGAGTCATGGTTCATAGGTCAGTGTTTACATAGCCGAGTGTCCTTCCAGGAGTAAATCAGACCCTGTTTTGACATTTAAATTTAACTTTTTGTTGGATTTTTGTAGCGTTAATGTTTTAAAAACTGTCTTGTAATGGAGGTGCTGCAACAAAACACAGTTAAAGGAGGTGTAAAGCAGTAGTTGCATGCCTTCATGTTCATTTTAAGAATTGGGGACATTTGTTTAAACCAGCCCTGAAGTGATTCCTAACCAGTACAGCACTAATGTTAACAGATGGGGGACGCCATCTACAGTTTTCTTGTGCAAAAAATGTATTTAAAACTTTAGCTGATGCTGCTATTAATTTAAGTGGGTACCGTCCTTTAGTAGAGTTTTTTTTAGTTCAAGGTTTTGTTTCCTTCACTCAGTGTTTTCTAGTTCGTTTTACTAAAGAGACACTTTGTTTAAAACTAAGGCCTTATTTCATCTTCAGCTAAACTTTGCATGTATCTTTTATTACACAGGACACACACTGTGGATCATCTTATATTAAATTAAGAAAGGATCACATTCATAGCCTGTATTGACAGCGAGAGTAATTACAGTGACTGGTAATTTGTTCAGTGCACAAGGGGCATATTATGTTAAAGCCCAGCTTGGAAAAAAGTGAAGCGATCCTCTAACAATTGAAGTTTTGATATCTCAGCAGCTTTCACTGTAAATTAAGGGCAAGTATCATCATCGGCATGAAATGTTATTCCCCTAAGATGTTTACAGCCCGGATATGTGGCAAACATCTGACGTGAATTAGTGAACCCCCAAGGTAATTTCAAATGCTACACTGGGTTAGCCTTTTTTTTTAGTTCATGAAGATTTATTGTTTTTCAACCTTTGTTTCATTTAATGTGTGGAAGCAAAGCTGCGCCCGGTGGTTGCATGATTTGTGGTGATGAATGATGGTGCAAATCATGTGCACACTGTACTATGCTCTAGGCCTGAAAGCTGCTGTTAAGATATTAGATATGTGGCCCATTATGATAACAAAAGGAAGCCATAAAACAGGAGAGGACGGGACTCACCTATTTTGATAATTGCATGCTTGGAGTTTGACCCAGGGGCTTTTTCACAATGTCAAATAGGCCAAACTGAAGAGAATGAGAGGAAAATAGCACAATAGAGGGAATTATTTAAGAGCATAACGGGTAAAATAGCATGTTTTTGGTACAAGGGATTCTTTGGCATCCTAAATTCTAAATTTAAGAGAGCTTTGGTGAATTAATAGAATAGTTGGTTTGATTTAGGTGGAATGTAGAGTGATGGGTGATATGGGTTTAGGTGAATTTGCAAGCTTAAGTAAATTATATACAGTCTAATTTGCTTTTTTTATTAATTGGTAGAGTCCCACATCAGCAAAGGGCTCACATCCAGTGTCCTGTGTGGCCGCAGCTCGACTGTTCTGTTGCGTTAAACTGCGCCAGCCGCCAGCGCCGCCCTTGTGTCGGTGCCATCCGCTCCGCTCAACCATTGATAATATTCTGACTTGGACTCATCACATAATGATCTCAGCGGACACACACACACATCGGCTATCGAAGTGCCACACGGGGGTATAATCTGCTAAACTCCGCCCCGGCAGCTCCTCCAGCTGATGGCCTGCCTGTGTGTTGCATGTTTGGGATTGTTGTGATGGGAGGCCGCAGCCATCTTGGATGAGCGCCGCTCCGCACCGAGCAGAGGACGGACCTTAACGGCGGAGCCACTGAGCTAACGTTAGCCGCTCGGCCAGATTAACCACACTCCCGTGTTGCCGTGCGGCGCGACTATGCTTTATTTACACCGTTTTTCTTCGCTAGCGGTCGGTTTCAAGGCATAAAAATGGGTAGGAACTGTGTTAAGGGTTTAGTGATATAATCCCGGAGAGGGCGGCGGCGGCAACGGCGGTGCAGTTCCTCGGTATATCTTTTAAATTTCTTGGATAGAGGAGTTACTATGAATGGAGGATAAATGTTGCCGAAGGCTGACAGCAGCAGTTTCGTCCTCTTCTCTCTTCTCTTCGTCCTCACGTTAACGGACCCACCACGGACAGGTAAACAGTTTTTCTTCTCCTTTTTGCGCTCATTCCCGTGGGCTCGACTAGAAAGTGGGAGAAACAGATTACAGCTGCGGGTTCAGCGGATAGGCCTGCTGGACAGACCAGGGACTCCCGTAGTTCTTACACCGGTTCCGAGCTACTGCCGGACCGTGTGGAGCACCGCCTTTCTGTCGGCACTGTTTGAAGTGTTGTTTTTAGAAAAAGTAGCTAAAACGACTAGTTGGTTATAAATGAACTGAAAACACTTACAGATTTCGACAGCTTCTCATTCTTTCCGTATAAACGTGTAGTTTTCAAAACAAACACCGTTGTTTCGATTTAATTATTAGCTAGTTTTGACCCATATTTATGCATCAGTTGTGGGGAAGTTATGCTGTAAAACAATCTCAGTTCTCATAAAAGATGATATGTTAACTCGTCTAAATTAAAAGGTGTGTTTACCCTCCACTACACTCCTTGTTTGGTCTCTGCTTCAGCCCGTGAAGCTGTAATTTGAAATGCTTGCCAGAGATTCATGCTCCTGCATCACTAAACCTGGATCATTGAGCTGCACGTTTAAACTCACCAGACTGATAAATTACACTGTTATTTAATTCTCGTAGCACAATTTAAATAACTGTAAAGTGAGGATGCTTTGGCTCACATTTATGCTACTTCTGAGATGAAAATGCATTGCATATGTCACAGGTGCTACTGAAAACACAGATTTAACCTATTAAAACTTCACTATTTACACACCACAGGCCTTTTTTATGTTTCATACAAAATGGACCAAACAGGGAAACATTTTCAGGTAATTTATCTCTTCATGAAAGCCTGTATTATATAGCTTCTGTGTAAACATCCGAGCAGCAAGAGGACAAATGCATCTTGTGGTTTCCTTGAGGCCTCGTCTTGTGATCCTGACAGTTGTGTGGATTAGAGAAACGGTTATCGCTTCAGCTCATGGATAAACACATTATTGTTTGGCTCGGTCCAAAGCGGTGACCTCCTGCCTGGAAAGCAAATCACCCACAAAACAATGCGTGTCATATTGTGCAATTGTGTCTACGTTTCAAATGTTTGTGCACGTTCATGTCACTTACAGGGTAGTCAGCTACAATTTTCAGAGTAAAATCATGATTTATTTAAAATGTTGAAGATTAAATACAACACCTTTTGTTTATGCGACTTTACTGAGTCATCTGGAAGGTGGAGGTTATCATTTTGAACACATTTCAGCCCTGTATGTTGTCAGTGGAGCTTCACTTGGTGCATGTTTTGAAACCACTGCTCATTGTTTGGGTGATCCTGATCCACCGCCTGTGTCACAGGGTGATTTTGCAATCTTCCCAAAGCTTGATAGCCAGGTGACTCAGACACGGGGATACGTTTGCTGAAATATAATTCCATTATAAAGAAAATCACACATGCAGAGTTTGAGCAATCCTTTAGTGTCTCTTGGATTATGCAAGCCATGCATCATAAAATGATTGCTTAAGACCTTCTCTAAATACTTTGGAAGTCATTTATTTGGCATTTGTGTCATCTACTAATCCACACCTGGTTTTTACGCTTTTTCCACAGCATGTTGTAGCAAGCAAGAGAATTTTAAAGCCTTGTAAAAAGCCTTTTGTTTTGTGCAATTCCTTGTGGATGTTTGCCAGCGAGCGAGGTGAAATTTAAATGTCACAATATCTCAAGGTAGTTTAGCTTCACACACCCTCCATGCAAGAGAGATCGGCAAACACTGGAGGTGGTTTTAAGTCCAAATGTGTTCAGAATCACTTGTAAAGACAAGTTGAGTTTCACATGATGTCTGTGAAGGTTCTCAGTCATCCAGGTCAGGGTTGTCCTCGTAGTTTCAATCGTAGCATCTGGACTTGCTTGAGTTAGCTCCAAGACGTTTCACCCCTCATCCAAGAGGCTTCATCAGTTCTAAACTGACTGGTTGGGAGTTCCAGATTTTATACTCTTCAGGAGCCATTAACACTATTGAAGCTCCAGTCTGATGGGTGAGTGTTGCCCCTCCCTCATTATGCGAGTCGTTAGGTCATTCCCTCTCACAATTGGGTTAATTAGGGCCCTTTGTGGCCAGGTGGGACAGGACCAATGAGGGCTGTTAGGTCCTTCCCTTTCATAATGGGATTCATTAGGGCCCTTTGTGGCCAGGTGTGAACGGTGCCAATGAGGGTCGTTAGGTCCTTCCCTTTCACAATGGGGTTCGTTAGGGACCTTTGTGGCCAGGTGGGACAGGTTTCTGTTCTTCCTGGGTAAAGAATGTAATACTGCATTGTACACAGGTGAGAGGTGATGTCTCAAGCCTCCCCCTCTGTTCAATGAAGGTTTTC
>OMNN01031158.1:3106-35447 GCA_900302755.1 Chromis chromis | reverse complement strand
GACTAACTCACTACAAC
Organism: Chromis chromis; assembly: GCA_900302755.1. Classification (NCBI taxonomy): domain Eukaryota; kingdom Metazoa; phylum Chordata; class Actinopteri; family Pomacentridae; genus Chromis; species Chromis chromis. The sequence goes on along the minus strand of OMNN01031158.1, from coordinate 35,430 downwards.
TCGCTCTTACTCGCTACGAATCGTTCCAACTCCTCTCTCCACGAGCGGAGCGATACGTTGAACGAACCAATCACGTGATCTGCACAAACCAAGGCCTCGTTTGTCATCGGTCACGTGATTTTTTCGGAAGCGACACAAGCCTCGAAGCAAAGCTTCATCTGACACGCCCACTTTTACTCGAGACACGCCTCGATGCCTCGGTTCATTTGTCCCATCCCTAGTACAATACAAATGCCTGGCTACTGACTGTAAAATGTTCATTTGTCATGAGAGCAATTAATTGTTCTTATTGTAATATTCAATGTTCATTAGCAATATTAATTTGTATCTGTATTACAGTTTATTCATATTTTATTTTTTATTGCAATATTTTGTATATAATTATTTTGTATTTTGTGTATGCAATATATTTGGATAACAATATTGTTAAGGTTCTAAAAAGCTTAATGTGGCAAAATTCATGAAATTCTCATGTTGTGATATTTCATCCATATTTACATGCTATTTTGAAGGGAAATGGACAAATATTCCAGTAAAAGACTACAAATCTGCAATTGTAAAACCTGTACCGGTGCAGGGTAAAGATGACCTCACAGCGCTTCTAGGGGGTCCTGCTGGTACCAGTTGGTGCTTTTAGTATTAAACGTATCATTTGGATCTGAGCTAATCTTTTTGTATAGCGTGTCAAATACCTAGACTCATCACCATCCTCAGCGACTATTTAGTTTGTTTTTCTGAACTGACTACATCCACAAATACTTATTTGTGTGTGCATATTAGCAATTTTGGAGTCTCGGAAGAAATGTAAAAATTTCTGCAGGTAAACAAGCAAAGCAAAACAATTGTCTGGGAGCAGATATGAAAAGTTTAAGTCTTGTGGTTTTGGATCAGGACCCGGTCTAATGTGGTCTAGGTGCAAAAAAATGTGGTGAAATGTCCCTTTTTTGCATTTTCACAAATAGAATAAAGGTTTCACAAATCAGAAACTGTATTTTAAAGAGTCTTCATCCTCTCTGGGATAAACTAGACCAGATTTGAAAAGTCTGAGTCCTGTGGTTTGGGATCAGGACCTGGTCTAATGTGGTCTAGTTCTAGAATTGGATATAGTCAGTAACAGTCTCAGCTGCAGTGTCCACATCCAACCCGTGAAAGATATTCCACTCAGTACAGAGAAAACATCCTTTAAGGGATGATTCTGGTTCCAGCAGCTCAGTAACAACAGCCCAAACCTGCAGAGTGATCCATCATCTGGTTGGTAAGTGACCACATTAAAAGACTTTATCAGGCCTCACAGAGACAGAAGCACCGACATCAGCATTCAGCTCAGTGATCAGTTCCAACTACAAGCTGTCATAAATCTGAATGCAGAGCAGAAAAACTGTCTGAATGCTGGTTCTTCTACAAAATGTCCTCTTTCCTTCAAGCAGTGAGAAACGAGGTTTATTCCTGTAACAGAAACTCTTGTTTTTGGACACGTGGCAATTAAAATGTCAGATTTCCTCACACTGCTGATGGTTTCAGGACGTTATTGTTAAAATCAGCTCACAGACAATGAACAGAAGAAAAGTCCCAAAGTGGAAATTTTCACACTTGCATACCCCAGTTGGGGTCAGAGTGCAGGGTCAGTCATGGCACAGGGTTAGGGGCCTTGCTCAGTGGCAGCACTAGGGTTTGAACCTCCGACCTTCTGATCAGTAGCCTAGAGCTCCACCTGTTGGACCACCACTGTTCACAGACAGTAACACTGAGCCAGAAGTTGCGTCTTAGTTAGCTTAGATGTTGGGTTTCGAAGTATTCATAGGTCTGACATTCTCTGCATCTATCCCCTATCACTGGGATTGCTCGTATAGTAGCATTCAAACAGTTCCTCAGCACCGGACCTACTCCATGTGGCGCCCTAGGCAAGATTTTATATGGCATCCCCCTTCATTCGATGTACATACTGCGCGGAAGAAAGGTGCTTCTATTTAACACACATCCAGAACACAGTGCAACAGCAGGTAGCCATCAAGCCTGTTACCCTTCTCACTCATGGTAGCAAAAACATTCATAACCCCAAACTCCCATGGTGCATTGCAGCATGACAGTTCAGTCCTTGCGACTGGCTCTGTGATCACTACAATACGCTTACAAAAGAAATCAAATGCCGGCCTCACTAACCTGAGAACCTCCCAGCTACCAGTAAACTGTCGCCACCCTCGGTATGCTTGATTTGGTTTATTCCACTGTCCACCCCAGTGCAGTGGGCGCCAGGCTTGTCCAGCAGAGGGCGCCATTGTCATTACCTTAATAACCTTCAGATAACGAGGATGGGTGCTCCCTGGCCACTTTATAGCAAATACTTTTTTCCTTTTTTTTCCCCCTCGTGCCGCCCCTCATCGAATGCCGCCCTGGGCAGCTGCCCATGTCGCCCATATCAAAAACCGCCACTGCAGTTCCTTATTCTCTGCTTAAGACCATGAATACCTTTAGCTGTCCAAGAATAATTGGTAAAAGAATAAAACCATCTTCCTTGTTGGAGAAACAGGAGCAGGTAAATCTGCTCTGATCAATTCTCTGGTCAACTACACCATGGGAGTGAAGTGGGAGGATGAAGACTGGTTTCAGATCGTAGACGAGGAGAAAAGAGGTCAGGCAGAAAGTCAGACATCAGATGTGATCGTATACCAGGTTTTTGGTTCTGAAGATGAAACTCTGCCCTACTCTCTGACCATCATCGATACTCCTGGATTTGGAGACACCAGAGGAAACAAACATGATTAAAAAATTATCATGGCCTCTATTGCTCGGTCGTGTCGATTCGCCCTGTACAACATCAGGAAGGTCAGACCCTTCCTCCATTTTATAGGAACGTTTGACAATTTTTAGGGGGTGCTGTGGAGCTGTTTGGCCGCGCCCAAGTGTTGAGGGATAGCCTGTCATCAAGCATATGAAGTTTTATTCACATCTAATCATGTACAGTGAAGTTATCAGCATTTCAGATTGTATATAAAGATTTTCAGAGCTTCTGAATCTCAAAGTGAAACCACAAGCGTGAGATATGTCTAACAGCTAGCAGGGGCCAACTCCACTGGTTGCTATAAGAAGTCTATTGTGTATAGAAGTATAAGACAATGGTCCTACTTCTCACTTGATTTATTACCCCAGTAAACATTTTCCTGATGAGTTTATGGTCTCAGTCATTGGTTTCATGTCTCCTAGACGTAAATTATTGTCCTATTTACAGGAAAATAGACAAGAAAGAGATGTTTTGGGTGGAGCTATCTTGTGATTGGCAGATTGTTACTGTATGTAGTGTCATCGAGGTCTCAGTCAGATCCAAATAGGGCTGCTACTAACAATTATTTTAATAATCGATTAATTGGTCGATTTTTTTTCCCAATTAATCGATGAATCGGATAAAAAAAAAAAACATTTAAAATTTCCATTCTTTATGCCAAAATAGTACTAATAACAAAAACTAAATGTTTTTCAAATAGCTTCGGTAAAACATAATTTTCTGAGCGTGTTCAACAGGAACAGGTATAAGACGACTAATCGAGACCCAACAAATCGATCACCTAATTAGTTTCCAACTGTTTTTAGAATCAATTTTAATCGATTTAATTGATTCATTGTTGCAGCCCTACCTAGATCCAACACTCACTTGTCATGTCCGGTTTAAAAAAGAACAAGATGGCAACAGTCAAATTCCATAGAGCTCAAAGTCGCCCCTCTATTGGGTGGATTACTGCAGGTTTCCACCACACTAATCTTCTGCACCTTTGAGAGCAAATTGGAGACAAATCCCCTGTTTTAGCTGTTAAGTAAAAACAACTTAGAGCTTAGACTTTCTTTCTTTCTCTCTTACAGAGTCTTCCTGATAACAGTTTGTGTTGTGGATGACAGCAGACTGTAAAACCTCTGCAGCTTTCAGACCAAAGTCTGAGATTCTGCAGAGGAAAAACTCTGAACTGATTCAGTCTCAACAAACCTTTGTGAAAATGGACTCAGTTCGAAAAAGAAGATTGAGCAAAGATTGTCCACCTGATCTTTCTGAAATACGGAGCAAACTTGATGAACTCGTTGCTTTACTCATCAAAGATTTTGACGACAATGAACCAAAGATAAGAGAGATTTTAGAAGACTTCAAGAAGGTAGCTGCTCAAGTAAAGGAGTCAAAAAGCAGATACAGCTTTGGCCTTGTTGGTGGAGGAGTTGCAGTGGGAGTCGGGCTGCTTGCACTTCAATTCACTGGAACATTGAGCTTTGCTGCTGCTGGATCAACAACAGTTGCTGTTGCTTTAGGAACTGTTTTCTGTACAAATGTAGTAAAAATGTTACAAGAGAGAAGACATGTGAACACAGTAGAAGAGCTGAGAAAAGAAGTCCAGGGGATTATTGAACCTATAAAGAAAGACCTGGAAGAAATGAAGACCTCATGTCAAAGGCTGGACAAATTTGAAGGAATCTATTTTCAGGCTGAAAAGACTCTGATAGATTTGGAAAAGTTCCACAAGACTCTTGGGCGAGTGTCTAAACTGGGAAGAAGAGTGTTGGATGCTCTGATGGTGGCTGTTCAGCTGATCAGTGTAGTTGGAGTCCCGCTGGTGTTTACTATGAGCATGTTCAATGTCACTGAGAGCAAGAACCAGAAACAGCTGAGAGACTTAATGATCCAGTCAGCTGATCGTTGCCAAACGGTTGTTGATGAATTTGAGTGGATGAAGAGAAAACTCAAAGACTTTACAGAGAAGCAAAGAGACTAAATGTCTGCCATCTTCCATGTCATTTAAAGACAGACATATTACAATCACCAAGCTTCAACTTTGAAAATATTCTCTTTCACTAAGTTGTATGTATTTTTGTGTGCATTTCTTAAATAAATAGCAAATATCTGCAGAAGGAAACCGCAGTATTCTTTTCCTGCTACACTGACACCAGATGAAAACAGACATTTAAACAGTTCTGTTGTACATCCAGAAGACCTAAGTCACACTGTGTAGTTATTGATTAAACCCCTAAGAACTCCTATCTGTGTATCACAGTTAGATATTTATAATATATATATATATATATTATAAATATAATAATCCTTCCCTGCCTTCAAATGTCTCTGCTGTAACTCTGCATGTTGGTTCCTCTAGAATGTATAGATCTGTGAGGACCTTGTCTATGTCTCCGTTCACCCCTCCACACTCACTGCAGCTCAGCACACCAGCTCACCTTCAACTCTGCTCAAACAATGTAAAACTACTCTACATTACATAATGGTCAGTGGTAATGATGGAGTAACTCAGTTCTAAGATCAGTACTGTAGTTTTATTAAGTCTGAATCTGTCATCAGGACTCTGCAGTATGAAGATGGAGACACTCTGCCATGACTGATTATGCCTTTAGCAGTTAAAAACACCATGTGGACATTTAACAAGGTGAATGGATTTGTCACATCCCTCATATACTATGACATAGTCCAACCGTTTTGCAGTACAACATGTTCTGCTGCTGCTAATCATCATTCTGCTAAAGCGGAAAAGACACTCTGTCTTGTTTGTGTTTCTTTAAACCAGTCACAACCATCTTGGGTTGAGTTCAGATGAGGATGAAGCTTCGGTGTTTCCTCAAAATAGTATTGATTAAAATGTTTTGGTGGAACATTTGTAGGGAGACGAGAACTGTCAGTAAAATGGAAAATCCAGGGTAATAACCAGCAGAGCTTCTGGAAGGCAGGATCCAGAACTTCAGAACTTTACATCTTCAATGTGCAGGTTGCTGCTTGGAGGTTGTTTTTTCTTGTAGTGAAGGGGATTTAGAAAAGAGTGACAGGTGGATGAAGGGGAGCACAAAGCTACGTTAAATAAGCAGCCAATGGCAGGACTATAGCTGCTATGTGCATCTGGTGTGACAGACCAACTTATATACAGTCTACAGACCTCAGAGACATTAATGTGTTTTTTAAATCCACCATCAGCCTGTTGCTTTAGTGCAGAGTCATGTAGAGGCTGTGTTGGTGAAGAAGTTACTTTTCCATTAACCTCACTATTGATGAGAAGAACATCTGTAGCCATGGCAACTGTACACAGTAAACATGATGACAGGTGTAGAATCCAAATTCTAAGAACATATAAAAATCGAATCAAGTGTCTAACGTTTGCTAAAACTAGCATGACTTTAGATGTTCATATGATGCAGGTCTAGTCAACACACCTTTGATCCGTGTTTGACTCGTTCATAACAACTATCACAGTGGTTTGCATACCCCAGTCTCTGTGTTTTGCCAATCAGTTAAATATCAGTATCACTGAATTCCCTAAAAGAGATGAACGCTGCCCTGTAAGAGTTTAGAAGTGTATCACAGACCATCCTCTCTGCTCAGAGATAGTTGTTCCTGCCTCCTTCCCTCCTCCTTCGAAACACCCGTTAGGACAAGAATTTAAAACACGTCCTGCTGCGTCCTCTGGATATTACATGATCTGATCTGTACAGATACAGTTTAAACATAAAGCTTAAATCAGAAACCAAACAAATGTAAAATTTAATGTCTTTGGTTTATGAGTAAATACCTACACAACTAATTGTGTTCCATCAGCCTCAGCTGGATTGTGTTTGATACCATTGTACTGAGGACCACAGCACCTTAGGACAAAAGTGAAGCTTTGTAGATGCAGGCCTTTTGAGCTTGATTGGCCATGGGGTCTCCTCAAAAAAGAGATATGTACCAGGCAGCCAGAAGGGCTGGAGCTGCAGCAGTCATGAAGCAAAAACCTGAGTGTGGGAGGAGTTAAGGAAAGACTTATGGTTGGCCTGGTGGAGTTTCAGTCAAACTGTTTGATGCTTCAGGAAGGGAAAGCTGAAGTGTTAAGACTTGGGCAAGGCAAGGCAAGTTTATAGCACACTTTCAGACACAAGGTAATTCAAAGAGCTTTTACAGAAACAAAATATACAGCACAACACAGGCAGTAAAAGCAATCAAAATAAATAAAATACACAATTATTAAAATAGTAATAATATAATCATTAAAACAGAAATTAAAAACTAAATTATTAAAACAGTAATAGAATAAAAATCACAATGCAGTGTCAGCTAAATGTGATTTAATAAAAGGCAGTTGTAAAAAGAAAAGTCTTTAGCCTTGATTTAAAAGAGCTGAGAGTTGCGGCAGATCTACAATTCTCTGGGAGTTTGTTCCAGATATGTGGGGCATAAAAACTGAAAGTTGCTCCATGTTTAGTTTTAACTCTGAGAACAGAAAGCAGGCCCGTCCCAGACGACATGACAGGTCTGTATGGTTCATAGTGAAGCAGCAGATTAGAAATGTATTTTGGCCCTAAACCATTCAGTGCTTTATAAACCAACAACAATATTTTGAAATCAACTCTTTGACAGACAGGAAACCAGTGTAAAGACCTCAGAACTGGAGTGATATGATCCATTTTATTGTTTTTAGTGAGAACTCGAGCAGCAGCATTCTGAATCAGCTGCAGCTGTCTGATTGACTTTTTGGGGAGACCTGTAAAGATGCCGTTACAGTAGTTGAGTCTACTAAAGATAAATGCATGGACTAGTTTTTCTAAATCCTGGTGAGACATGAGTCCTTTAATCCTTGATATATTCTTTAGGTGATAGTAGGCTGACTTTGTAACTATCTTAATATGGCTGCTGAGTCCATTACTACACAGAGATTTCTGGCTTGGTTTGTGGTTTTTAACATTACTGACTGTAGCTGAGCGCTGACTTTTGATCGTTCTTCCTTGGCTCCAAAGACAATTACTTCAGTTTTATCTTTGTTTAACTGAAGAAAATTCTGGCACATCCAGTCATTGAATTGTTCAATGCACTTACTCAGAACCTGTATGGGGTAATAATCCCCTTGTGATATGGTGATGTAAATTTGTGTGTCGTCTGCATAACTATGGTAACATATTTTGTTCTTTTCCATAAACTCTACTAGTGGGAGCATGTAAATGTTGAACAGAAGAGGTCCCAGAATTGAGCCTTGGGGGACTCCACAATTCCGTTCAGATGTGTAATTACCTATAGATATAAAATAATCTCTGTCCTTTAGGTAGGAATTGAACCAATTTAATGCTGTACCAGAGACTCCCACCCAGTTTTCCAGTTGGTCTAGTAATTATGTAAATGTAAACAAAGTGGTGTGTGGTGATGCTAAAATACTTTGCAGTAAGAAAAAACAAAAGCAGAAGGTGATCTATTCTTCAGCTAAAATGTGAGATGAGATTATTACTCTGAGTTTGATTATATGTAGCTAGCTTTATCCTCAAGTGCTGCCATGTTTAGCATTGTTTGGCAACAGTGTCCTCTTCTCCAGGTGCAAGCGCTATAACTGTAACCATCCCGCTTCACACTCCTATGTTAGATATTAATCAGTGCAGCCCCAATGAGTTTGCGAGCAGGTCAGGTTTAAGACGGGCTCTATAAAGTCTTCAGATTACCCAATAATCTGGGCCAAGCATCGAGTCAGACCAAGATCCCACATCAGATATCTCCTCCGACTGTCAGGTGGGGTTAAATAAGGGTAAATTACCCCAGAACTCCTGTAGTATGAGCCTAGCTTAAAGATGCACAATGCATCGTATTGCATACAAGTTGTCGTTTTAATGTTTCAGCTTTTTGTGTTTAAATGTTGAATGCTTTGTTTAGATAATTAACAGTTACCGGTAGTTTGTGTCAATGTTTTGGTAATGTCTTTGCAAGAGTATAGCAGAGGAAACATTCACAGGAAAAAAGGCTCAACAGACATAATGAGTCACAATAAAGCACATTAGACATCTCTCTATATGTATTTATTTGGAAGGATATTTCAAAAAACTTCCTTAAGACAGTTTTGGATCAAGTTAAACTTTAATGTCAGTTTTTGTCACTTTCCTATACTTAAATTTTATAGCTGCATGTCTAGCCACTTTCTGGCTAGTTGGGTGATTTCCCTTGATGCCGGAACATATTAAATGTAGATCCTTCATTCAGTCGCTTGAAGCTGGACACCACCCTCCTCATCCTCAGATGCGCTTAGCTTCCACTGTGACTGTTGAAGCACAGCTATTTTATCCCCAATCTTTCTGCTGAGTCATTTTAGACATATTATTGCTCCTCACTGCCACTTATATGAGGCTTTCAAAATGCCACCTTTCAGTGTCACTTCCGAAAAAGCAACACTAAGATTAATGGCTATTTCTGCTCTCCGCCCCAACAAAAAGCCCTTCAGAAGACGTGGCTGGCTGTCTGTTCCTTTACAGTCAGAGTTACTGACCAAACAGAAGATGCATTAAACATGTGGCGTGAAACCCTCAGATTCCAGGCTCCTCTTACTCATCATTTGTTAGAATTAATTTGTCATCTGCAGAAAACTTTGCCTCGACCGCATCCACAAGGTTGCCCCAAGAAATTACTGTTCTCTGTAGCAAATCTTTGAATATGTTCATCAGCACCGTGACTCATTCTCACATTCTCGCACATGCAAAGAGTGTGACGGTCTTCTCTCATGCCTTTTGGGGTTTTTTGTCCACTGTGTGTTCATGTGTTGGTTTGTGTGTATGTGAGCGAACGCCCACGCTTGTCTGTCTGTGTGCGTCCGAGTTTTGCCTGTGCATCTGTTGTTCCCACTCCGACTCTCCACTACACATATCAAGCAGCCCACAGTTTTGTCAATATCACTGGCTAGACTCCCCAACAACAAGCCCAATCCTCTCTGCTTATCTAGTGGCTCCACACACACACAGCTCCATTGTGTATAATGACACACCAGTCCTATCTCTGATGGACCTTAATGCATCCTGACATCAGCACAGAGCTTGAACAATCTACTTATTAATTCAAGACACTGTGGGTTGTCTACAACAGCTTGTACTTGGCAGTGTCACCTCAGGATTTCAGTTGACTGACTGATCCCGAGCCCACCCAAGTGGTGTGAGCCAGATTACACTTAGTCAGGTGGTTGCTTGTTACTAGTTTGCTTACACTGTAAGTTGTCTGATTGCAGTGGGGGTGTGAATGTCGTGAGTGAATGCTTTGCGAGTGTAGAGGAGGTGTATAAGAGAGTAAAGCGTGGACGTATGAGCAACTCTCTGGGTAACCCAACAAGAGCTGGAGATAAGCATTTTTAATTTTTGAAGGGCTTTCCTGATTGCTTACTCAATAGAATGGTCATCAATTAAAAAATTCAGAAAGAGCTACTTGACAAAAAGTATAAGTGGAAAGAACAAAAAATGACTGATAGGAATGGTCAAAATGTTGGACCACATTTCAAAATCATGAGAGGGTAAGTCATATTTATGAGATACAAGAGTCATATTTACAAGTAGGGCAAAGAAAACTGATATAAATACAAGATGAAATTTGCAAGATTAGAATTAAAAGATTAGTTTTACTGATTGGGATTTATTGTAAGAGCATTAACTGTCAAGATTCAAAGTCTTACTTTATTATGCACAGATTTGCATTGTTGAATAATACAGTGAAATTATAATGTCACTACAGCACCAGCATGTCAGATCAAAACCAACAGATGCGTTGGCCACACACACCCCTCCCTTTCCTATTCATTTTCAACCAGAAATATTGCGTACACAAGAACCACTAAAAATGATCAGGCGGGCCGGTTCTGTGATCGGCATGAAGCTGGACTCTCTGGTGACGGTGGCAGAGAGGAAGACACTGGACAAACTGCTGGATATTATGGACAATGCCAGCCAACCTCTGCACACCCTCATCAGTGACTTTTTGTTACTTGTTACTTTATTTTGTCCTTTTTACATGCTGCTGGAAACTTAAATCTCCCTGAGGGAGTCATCCCAAAGCGATCAATAAAGTTCAGTCTAAGTCTAAATAATCCAGCCACAATCTTTAGCCCACATTAACGTTGTAAAATACATTGAATTGCCGTAGTGTTGTCAGCTCTGTTAACATTAGCTTCACTGTGTGGGCCAACAGTTTCAAAGGGAGGGACTCACATGCACACACATGGCCAGACCACCTGCCTAAAACATAGAACAGAGAAGCCCGGTTTGCAACACATACTACGGGGAGGAGGGCACCATTACTCCTATATGTCTTTACATCTTTACATAGCAGATAGTTGTTTGCTACTGTAATAACGCGATATTCATGTTTAAAATCTTGCATATTGCACCTTTAAAATGCACAGATTGTGGGAGAGAAATCACAAAGGAAAGAATAAATGACATGCCAGGTCATCAAGGATAAAGTTCCTCGCTTGATTGGTTTTGACAGCAAAAGCCTGGTCACTTTGAAGGTGAGATTTGGGGATTGCTTGAAGGCTACACTTCATTACACTCCATACGGGGTTAACAAATATAGATATAAGGATATGGAGCTTGACCTGCCAAAGCTTTAAAGGTGAACAGTAAAATCCAAAAATTAGATGAGATCAAGTTAGTGAAAGACAGCAAGGACTGGCTTTATGTCTCCCGCAGCAGAGCCGTAGTTGTTAGTGTTTTCCCTGTACGATGCACGTCACTATAATCAAGCCTGGAGGAAATAAAAGCATGAATGACCTTCTTCTGGTCTGCTGACAAAAGAAAATACCCGATATTAGCCGTGTGTCCCTCTTGATTAAAACACAATTGCACTTGTTCAGCATCATGAGCAGTATATGACAGTTCTGAATCCAAAAATACATCAAGGTTATGGCCTCAGGCTTTTACGTTTGTTGATAAGATGTCCAAATGGCACATATTATAACTTGTAGTGCCGCTGCTTATAAAGATATCTGTAGATCCTGGAGAAAGATGACATAATGTAGAACATATCTGTAACATCTGGCTTCCCATAACAGTGGAGGTTTGTTTCTGTGGATAATATGTACCAGTGTAAGGAATATGAACCCTTGTGGACCCACCTGAGATAGTGAGACATAGAATATGTTCTTCCTTCAACACATTACATAGATATGAACCATGATTTGGTGGCACATTACTAAAGCCAAGCAGGTTTTCCGGGAAGTTGTTTAAAATCTGGTGGTACGTTTGGGGGAATTAAAATTGAATGAAACATGAAGCATGGGAACAAGTCTGGAACAATGTTGTTGATACTATTTGAAACAAGCCAGTTGCAAGAATGCAGTGTTTTCTAAATAATGTAACTGAGTTGTTCACATGTGCAGACAAACGTGTTTGAAATAGTGTGTATGTGTGTCTGCAGATCAACCCCAGTGAAGTGGAGGCTCTTCTCTCTCGGCTGCCCTGCACCTTCAGACAGGAGCTGACGGGTGTTGGTGCCAGTCTGGAGAAACGCTGGAACTTCTGCGGCTTCCAGGGCATCAAGAGCACATAGACTCTGCCGGTGACACTTCTGGGACGTGGAAGAGACGACAGGCGGACAACGCAACACATAGACACTGTAGTGATGTGAAAGAAACCGTATAAAGCCCACAACTATCAAAGACTGTGGACCGTACCTGTACTGTACAAGGACGCAGAGGACTGAGCACGGATCTCAGATCAGGAGGGAATGTTACGTGAGCTTTTCAGGGACTCTGTAGGTGGCAGAGACGTAAAGACGCAGCATTTCCATGGTTACAGGAATGTTGACACCAAGTCCCGGTGATGAAGATTCTTCATGAGCTTAAACTCTCAGTTTGGGTGTCTATGAAATATTTTTAGACACAATGACTCCCTGGGAGCAACAGAAGAGCACCATTGCCTACAATCACTGGATTATTACGTAGTTTTTGCCCACGGGGGCAGGGCATTGTACTTTCTGAGCCCACAGTTGGCTCTGTACGGTGTCAGTGTGGGCCGGGTCTACAGGGCTAACCAGGGAGGTTGTCAGGGTCTACCCGAACACTTTAAACCTCCAAACCCTTGGGCCTCCCCCTCTTCTCTTTTTGCTGTTCCTGGTTTGTAACATAGATCAAAAATGGATATATTTCTTCATTTTCTGTAAAGGCTGTTAACAGTTGCATAGAATCATTTGTTGTAATACACTGTAAATGCTTGGATGATATTTTTGATTATAAAAAGACATTTGGGTATATAAAAATGTTTGAATTTATTTTTATACATCTGGAGAGGCTGGTTGTAAAATAGCTGTGTGACTCGAGTGCAGTTGTTCAAACATCTTTAAGGCTGCCAACCCTTACTATCAGTCCTGAGACACACAGACACCTGCACAAGACAAGACAAGTGGTTCACTTCTAAGTTTGTGCCCATTGTAGCTTGAAGGGCTGCCTTTTTTTCTGGGTTTTTTGTTCTTATAGAAGCTGTACTCAAGGCTGGTTTTAGAGCCTTACATAAGGGCATTTGTGTCTCTCAAAAGCCAATTAAGCCTGGCTGTCAGCCTGGCTAAAGGCATAGTGCATTCACATCACACTTAACTGTGAAGCACACCTAGGGGATCATGTTAATGATGTTTAATTGGTGAGGCAGTTGGTGTGTGCATGTGTGGTCTCTGGCATGGAGTGTACACAAAATGTTTGTGCGCTACTCGCCTGGATCCATATATTAAATGGTTATACAACACTCTGCAGAGGGGAGTTTTCTTCTCCACCTTCAGCCGATAGAGAGCTCTCGCCGCCAGGACTGGAGGTTCCTCCCAAAAGCCCAGTCAAGCATTCTTAATACGCCTCCACCGGGCTGTTTGACGGCGCGCTCGCTTCCCTCGTTGCTCTGGGAAACAAAGGTTTATTATTACGCATGATTTGCTCTCATTGGCCTCCTCCGTCTCCTACAGTCACTGCATTTGAAAAATTAGTGCTCAAGCTGTTCTTAGCATACTAGTTCTTGTAGCTGAATTAATAATAGGGAATGAGTATGTTTTGCCTACAAGCTCCTACAAGGCTTCCCTTCCGTACGCATGTATCCATTATTGAGAGCCGAGGTTTCAAAGGAAAGCGTGTTTCATGAGTGAAAAGTAAACTGTAGTAAATCTGTCATGGGAGTGGAATTGTTTGCATGTTAAATATAGTATGTAATCTCCAACCCACTCAGTCTGTAGGCTTCTGTCAAGCATGATTAGGAAGGAGAATGAGTGCTGGTGCTGTAATGCAGGGCGTTATGCTATTATATGCAGTCATAGGAATGTATTAGAGCGAAGATCAGGGTTTTTCTCTTCTCGTAAGACATGGTGCACTTATTTATTATAATAATGATCTTTTCAAAGATGGGATATGTAGCTTTTGCTGGCTTTATCAATCCAACGGCATGAAGTCATTCAGACAAAGGTCACTTTTCTGCTAATGTTTCCCACGGCTTCATTCAGACATGCTCATGATGGAGAGAGCTGCGGTTTGTCATTCACACAAGATTAGACATTACACCAAGCGATGTACAACGCATAGCAGAAGACTAAATCTAAACCAATAGCAGCTCATCAAACTGTCTAAATAACTAAAAACCCAGGTTATTAAAGATGAAACAGGGAACCTGAAAGCTCAGGACTCAAGCTGAGGACAGCCATGATGTAATAAATAATTTAACTGCACAGGATAAACTGTGACTCTCACCTGTCTGAAAGAAAAGTACACAGTGTGACTTGCTGTTAGATCGATCCTGTCTCCATGCCAGGGTTAATTTAATTATAACTAATTCATTAAAGTTGCTGCTGCTGTTCCGTGCGTGAATGTGTGTCTCTCTTTGGAGACACTCGTATGGATCCTGCTGCTGTTGGATGCAGCAGGTGTTCAATAAGCTCAGAGGAAAAACTCCTTCAAACAACTTCAGCTCCTGTTAACGTCTCGTCAGGGGGGAAAAAACCTGGATTACATTCATTATTGAAGAGTATCATTGTAATCATCTAAGCTGCTAGGGTCGCTTTTTATGGCAGTTAAGTTTTATTATTATGGACATTTTATTTTGTAGCCTAATAGATTGAAAATGAAGATGAAATTATAGAGCGAAGCGAAGGAGAAAGGGCTATTTTTTGTCACAGAGTCTGTGTCTTTTGTGCTCTCTGGACCAATGTTGGTGCTGAAAGTACCATTGCCGATGCAATTTTGATTTTCAGTAGCCACCAGATTAATGAAACAGAGTGCATTTCTGAAATGGGTAACGCAGAAAGAGTACTGTAAATCCATACTTTTTAGCTCCTGCCTGCTTGATAGTGCACTTGGGATTGTGAGAGATGTTGCCTGTGCAGAGTTGTGCATCACTGCGCTTCCTCTCCACGCTGCAAGACTCGATCTCAGCAGAACATCCCCGATGACAAACTCCAGCACACCTCACACCAACCTCTTCTCTCTCCCTCGCTGTGTTTCTCTCTTGCTCTCCCCGACATAAACAAAACACTAATGCGGTGCATTCTTTCCTTTCAGAAGCAGCTTTCTGTCTCGAGTTTCCTCCCAACTGAGCTGCCATTCCTACGCACTGATAGACTGGAGGCACTCGCAATTTATCTCTCTTACAGCTGTTTATGTGTGAGTGTGCGTGCACAAACATGCTTGTGATTGTGCTTTAGGTTCTCAGGCATCACACACGGAGGTAAACACAGACTAATTAAATCCACCAGCAGTCCCTGGTGAATGCTGCTCTCCATTCACTGTTGTCTTCTCATCACTGTGACACAGTGAGGAGCCTCCTCATTAATTCAATTCAAGGTGTATGTAAGCGAGGGTGTGATTTGCCTCACCAACAGTGATTATGCCAGAGGACAGTTCCCACCTTGTAAAGTCTCTGGGAGAGATATTAGAAGATGTCCTTGGGCATCTGCTGATTTAAGCCTGAACAAATTCTGAGCCTGAATTTTAAATTTAAGGGCATTAGTGTCAATCTGGCGGGATTTCTTAGAATGATTTTAGTAAATCCATTTATACATATTCACATCACGGATGAGATAGGTATAATTGGACGTGAGGAGATAACCAGGTTCTTATGGGTGATATCATGATGCTCAAGATACCTCTAATTACCTTTTCCTCTTGTGTTGCTTCCGGAAGGCATCCTCGTCTACTTAATTATGATTATGGCCTCCCTTGAGCGAACAGGTGAGAGGATGGTGCCTCTGCATGCGGCGTTTGTGGTCCAGAATAAGATAAACAATCACCGCAGGAAGTAGATTAGAAGAACACAGAGGGGCTTCACTTCTAAGCTTGTCCACACTGCAGTCATGGAGCTGCAGGGTTTGCAGTGAGGAGCTCAAACACTCTGGCTGAGAGCTCACAGCCCAACGTACTGCTGCTTTGTCTGCCACCTGATAAATCACCATGTATCCAGATATATCACTGGATAAATCTCTAAAATCTCTTTGACATGAGGCGATGAGGCAACAGCTCCTCCTATTGAGTGCAACAGCAACTACAGCTCCACTTGTCCCAGCAGCAGGCCAGCACCATGGGTGATTTGCATTGACAGCGGATAAATGGCCGCAGTACTGGGGGACATGCACATGCAGGTCTCTTTCTCAATAAGCTCTGCACGGTCCTCATTAATTCACGCATCCATGAAAGCTCTTAAAATTTCCTCTATTTCCAGGCTGCCAGTGCTGCAGCGCAGCTCCAGAAACATTTGCCTGCAGGCACTTGGAGCGACATCTTAGAAGACAAAAAACTATGGCATATTAAAGCTAGAACTAAAGAGATTTCTATTTCTTTGAGGATTATTAGTCTAGCAGGTAGCAAATCATGTATTTTTTGTTTGGTTTTTGTTTGCTGTGTTTCGGTAGGCTCAAAGAATTGCATGCACTTTTAGCCTGACTGAATGGCAAGTGTTGGAATAGCTGCTTTACTCTGCGCTCTCTGGGGTGTCACAGGATATTAAGCTGCGGATTTCAGTGGAGTATGTCGTGCAATGCATATCGCTGTATCTGCCCAATCTCTTAGTCTCCCGCCTTCCTTATACATAGATCTTCATACAAAGTAGGAAAGAGTTGAAAGCACAGCAGTGAATAGCCATAAGGTATTTGCACCCCCTAAGCAGGCTCTCTGCTGCTTCAAATACCAGGACCCTACAGGTTAGAAGAAGGGTAAGGAGTGAAAGTCCCTCTTTGTTCTTTAGAAGACATATTCATTGGATTCTTTTAAAAGTCTTTGCTGTTTAACACTGTTCACTGGTAGGAAAATGTCTTGGCCGAACGTCCTCCCGCTGTGAGGTCCAGCAGTGGTATTTCTGGCCCATTAGTTGGGGAAACCAGTGGGCCCAATCAGTGTGTTTGATCTGAATGCCAGCACAGAGTGGCTCATGCCAGGTTAGCTGGGACGGTGATGCTCTCTCTTAATGAGCGATGGCCACTCACGCCGCTATGACTCGAGTGACCTTTACCAAAGAGGAATTGCTCTGCACCAGTGGCAATTATCTGCGCGGCGGACATTTATTTGAGAGAGGTTTATTTTTAGGTTGGCACCAGCCCTTCGGCGTGTTCCCCAGCATACCACTTCCATCCAGGCTTTAAGTATTTATTATGTTTGACTGCAGAGCTGGCGAGCCATTCTCATGTGGCATTTTCAGGTAAGTGTTTGTAGGACTTTCATCAGGTTCTTGTTAAACTGCAAACACCTGAAGGCCCGCAGAGGTTGGCGGTGGCGCGCATGAGTCCCAGCTGCTTGAGGCCCGAAGGGACAACACATTCACACTTAGAAAACTAGGTTTGCGTCAGTGGAGGGAATCTGGGAGGTAACAGTAGTCGGCGTATGCATTCTCAGTGGTGGTAAATTAAATTTGTGCTTTGATATACTGATGCAGAAATCAAATATAACTCTAATGTTGTGAGCGATCCGTCATAGTCATTGAGTTACAGTACAGCATTGAAGATAAAGGCCTAATACAGCTACAAAATTATCATCCGAATGAAAGATTCTTGTGTTTAATTGCACTTAACGTCTAGAAATATTAAAACAAAGGTGAGTTCTATCACTATGAACTGCAAAAATACTAAGATGATTACATAGTGTAAGAAACCTCAATATATATGACTTAGTGTGAATTGTTATTTACATGAAGGCAGAATAGAAACAGAAGATCTGGTGAAGCCCAATGAGAACTCTTCCTGGAGATGCTGTCAGCTGGAGATGGATGGAGGTGAAGGGAGGATGTGTGGAAGCTCACTGGGCCCGTGCTGCCGACAGTCACACTGAGGGGTCGGATCTGATGAATGCTGAAGGTGGAGGCGAGCAGGTGAGGCACATCAAGGTGGCACTAAAAATGACAGCTGAAAAGCAGCCGAGAGAGAAGCACTTTAAAAATCCTGACAATCACAAGATGACTGGTTACAAATGTCAATTCCTTTGACATGTTTTTCGCACAAAGGAAAAGTGACGTACGTAGGAGTGGATGCACTTAGCTTACAATCATCATCATCATCATCTCCGTGAATCAAACATTTTTCTGCAGCACATTGACAAAGGCACATCATGTTTCTCCTGAATAGCAGTTATTGAATAAGTAACTGCAGCCTTTTCCTCAGACTAGTGAGGCTGCAGCTTCAATAAACCGATATGTCAAGAGTGCTCTCTGAAAATAAAAAGACGTTAGCACAGAAAATATGTGACTGTAAATGTAGTTGTTTTAGGTGGCAAAGTAGTTTAGTTTGTTTATAAAGGGAAAGCATAAAGATTAATCTGATCTGTTAACAAACCGCTCTGTATTATTATAGTCAGTTATTAGTAAACAGTAAACACAGTACTTTGTCCATTTTAACACAATATAGGAATGATTTAGTTTGTTGATTGATCCCTTAGCAAGCTGTTAATTGAATTAAAACAGGTTGCCAAAAAGCCAAGAAGTGACTTTCTGCCAAAAACTTTTTTCGTTTCTTTTTTATCCTATGGACTAACATATAACCCTCATGAATGAAAACAAGTTATTTTGATACATTAATTAAATTCCAGTCACAGTTTTCACGCGTGGAAAACTGCGTTATATGTGTTAAACTTGTCCATGTTATCCCAGTGAGTAAATGAGGAGCTGAATGATGTCATTTGAGTCCGCATAATAGAAAATTCCTAAATTCCTCCCACATTTTAATGTTTCAAAACCATGTTAGACATTTAATGTAAACCCTTACTGCTGTCTTTCAACTTAATTGATAGACAGGGTGACTGTGGCTCAGGTAGTAGAGTGGGTTGTCCACTTATCGTAAGGTTGGTGGTTCGATCCCCGGCCCCTCCACATGCAGAAGTGTCCTTGGGCAAGACACTGAACCCGAAATTGCTCCCAATGGCAGGCTAGTGCCTTGCATGGCAGCTCTGTCGCCACTAGTGTGTGAATGTGTGAATGCGAAACACATTGTAAAGCGCTTTGAATACCACTAAGGTAGAAAAAGGCACTATATAAGTGCAGACCATTTACCATTTGAACCTTTTACACTGTTTGTGATTTGTTTGTTCTGCTTTGTTTGTTTGTTTTTGCATCTGGACCGCATGAGACCAGGTCTAGATCTAAAGCCACCATGATAAAATGGATTAAAATCAGGACTAGATTGACCCCGAGATGCCAAAGATTTTTTAAATTACAGTTTTTGATCTGTGAAAGCTTCATTCTATTTGTGAAAATGCAAAAAATAAGAACATTTCTTTGTTTTTTCTAGCATGTAGACCACATTAGACCAGGTCCAGATCGAAGCAAAACAGTTTGACAAGTCAGAAACTGTGTTTTTAAAGAATCTTTAGCCTCTCAGGTACAATCTACTCCACATTTGATCTGTCTAAGTATAGTGGGTTTAGATTTAGACCTGGTCTAATGGGGTCCAAATGCAAAAAAGAAGACAGAGAAATCTTCAAATGGGATCAAAGTTTTACAAGTTAAGCTCACGATGCTACAGTGACTTTCTGTTTACAAAGCTTGTTGCTCTTGATTGAACAACGCAATGATTGTTCCTTAATGTTTAATTTAGTCACATTACTGTAGTCTACAGTAAAAAAAATCGTAATTCCAAGATAATAGAAATTTCTCTTCAGTATTGAAGTAATTCAGTGATAGTTATCAGTGCATCTATTGGTAAATAGCAAAAGGCACCTCTTAATAGATAATTAGGCTTTATTTAATTTTTCAAAATGCAAAAAAAAACTGTTTCCATGGCAACACTATGCTTCCTGTAAAGTGCTCCTGTATTGATCTTCAAGCTCATTAAATGAGGCAGGATGTCCAATCTGTTAGCAGTGATTGACAACCACCTTTTTTTGAGATTGACATTATTTTATTGATTTGTTTGTGAATGTATGTCGGGCACCACTGCGGCTTTGCAGGACATTCAAGTAAGTAGCTAATTGTTAGCTAGCGTTAAGTAGTTTTATAAGGAGGTCATGTTTACCTTTTTTAAGACAATGAAAAGCTTCCAGTAATTTTATTCACAATTTGAAGTTTTTCTGAGAAACACAAGGGGATGTTGATATTTTTATGTTTTAAATAGAACAAAGTATGCTAGCAACAGACTTTCATGGCTGCCAGGAGGGAGCGTGCCTATGTTCCCACATTCCTAAGATATTTTTCAAAATTAGGCCCTATGTTCCCAGTTTTTAGAAATAATCATTTTCTTAAGATAAAAATGGGGTTTTCGTGTAAATGAGAGGCCAAACCGTGTGGAAATATCTGCGTTTTCCCTTCGTGTAAACAGGGTCTTAGAAATGAGAGACATGTGGGAACATAGGGCCTAATATTCTAAAGTTTCAGTGAAAGAAGAAATTTTAAAAATGTGGGAACATAGGGCTGTGGGACCATTGGGTAGTGGGAACATAGGGCTGACCCTGCTAGGATTAGGCTAAAAAGACAATGCAAAATAGACAGAAGTGTAACTTTGACCATTTGTTTCTCTTCTCTAGATTCATCTCCCAGTATTGTGGGTGTTGGAGGGGTGAGGCGCCACCCACTCCTCTTCAATGTGTCAGTCCCGCATCATGAACGCATCACAGCAGCTGAGCTACGCCTCTACACTCTAGTCCAGACCGACCGCCACCTCTATGCCGGTGTCGACCGCAAGGTCACTATCTACGAACTGGAAGTGCATGATTGGGATGACAACATGACGGCTGTGAACACCGTGAGAGGAGATGTATTCACAGGGGGAGAAGAGCGGATAGAGCTGGTGGAGTTGGCTTCACGCCAGGTCTACGGCACGGATAACGGCTGGGAGGCTTTTGACCTCACTGCTGCTATTCAGCAATGGCGTAAATCTGACAGTGGCACCACGCACCGGTTAGAAGTGCACATTGCCAGCATTGCTAATGACGACAACGTTCAAGGTATGAAAGAAGACAGCAAAGACAGTAGTCCACCTGAAGGGGACATGAAGATTGACACCAGTCCTGAGGAGAAACACAAACCCTTGTTGATAGTTTTCTCCGATGATCAAAGTAGTGATCACCGTGACGACAAACGTGAGCTGAACGAGATGATCGGCCACGAAACCGCTAACATGGTTCTGCAGAACGACTTGGGGACGGGCCTGAATGGGCTGTGGGGGGAACTGGGAAGGAACAGGGATGAAGGAGATGAAGAAGGTGAGCCAGGTGAAGAAGACCTTCTCCAGATGCGTTCCAATCTGATCTATGACACAGCATCCCGCATTCGTCGCAATGCTAAGGGAAACCACTGCAAGAAACAATCTCTGTACGTAGAGTTCAAGGACATTGGATGGGACAGTTGGATCCTGGCACCCACTGGTTACGATGCCTTTGAGTGCAGCGGTGTATGTTCCTTCCCACTGACGAAGCACGTCACACCCACAAAGCACGCCATCGTGCAGACACTGGTCAACATCAACAGTCCTCAGAAGGCAGCACGAGCGTGTTGTGTGCCAACCAAGCTGGACCCCATCTCCCTGCTGTACCTGGACGACACGGGTGTGGTCACCTACAAGTACAAGTTTGAAGGCATGGTGGTGGCTGAGTGTGGCTGCAGATAGTCCATACTGTTAGAGTTCAACTCTTTATAAAGTCTTACAGTAAGAGGAAGGACACTAACAATAAGCTGAAAAAGGAGATGAGCCAAGAATGCCTTAAAAAGAGACGGACAATTGTTTGAATCTCTGAGACTGGAAGTGTGCATTCATGACTCATGCAACTATGTGCACGCCAAATAAATGAGTGTGGACAGATATATATATTGTACCTTAAGACAGAAATGAGTATTTCATCTTATATGGCAAAGACATAAATATCAGCTGCAGACAGTAGAGATGAGCAGCAGATCTCCAGTCAGCAGGTTGCCAGTACTGATGCAAAGGTATGTCCTCGTACTCACAAGGCTAAAAAGGCAAGTTTTCCCAAAGAACCAAGCCCAGGCTACAGTCTGTGCAGCCTTGTGGGAACTAGTGGGCCAGTTGTCCCCCTCCTCTCCTTTCCCCTGACATCTGTCTTCCTCTCCACTTATCTCTGGCCTCCCCACTCGATGCAAACACTAATCAGCACTTCATGTGCCTTGGTGCAGTGAAATGACCTCCCTGAGGCAACCTGACAAGACATGAACTCTCCAAGCCCACCTCCTGCCTCCTGCAGCCTCCTGATACGTAGGCGCTGTGCAGGGGTCCTAGCAGCAGGGTTATCTATCTCAACCCTGTTTCCCACTTCACATGCCTCTTTTCCACTCCCCCGAGCTACAGTGATAGCAAGGTGTTGGGGGTTGAGAAACATGTATGCCACCACTCTGGCTTGGAGAACTTGAAGCCATTCTGGGCAACTTTTGAGGTGGTGGGTTGGGGGAGTGGGACAGGACAAGCGGGGGGCTGGGTTGTCTACATTCCTTGGCAAAAAACAATCTTAACTGACTCAACTCACTGACCCAGCACCATGTGCCCCAACATATCTCCAACTCCTCAGTTGAGTCATCCATCACTATTTTGGCAAAAATTGCCTTTTTTCCCCGAACTTTATTGACTTTCTGGAGCTCAAGAGTGGAAAAGGGGCCACGCTGTTGCAATATGGATACCCAAAGAAAATACAGATATTTTCTTTTGTTATAAGCATTTTGATACCTCTGCTGCTTGTGTCAGATAAAAGACTATTTATTGTTCTAATTTATTGATTTTTGCAAAGAATAGATAACTATATATGTACATTTGTAAGTTAGTGTAGAGCAGGATTTGTAATAATGACAATGCATTTGCAGCTCAAAGTGAATTTTGTTGGGAAGAGAAATGATTGCTAAAACAATAAAGAACAGTTACTTAACAAATCATAGCCAAGTCTGTCTAACTGTCTAACTACTAATTAATCCTTCATCCACACTGTTTTACAAAGTCTGCATGCTGTGATGTTAAAGATGACACAAGGACTCTCTCATATGAAGGTAAACGTAAATCTGTTTTCCAAATTACAATTATCAGTCAAAGCATCACATTCTCTCAACTTTCATTTCCAGGATTTTAGGATCACACAATGTGTGGCTGACACACAGATCTTTCGGTTCAACAGTATCAGCACACAAGTCATAGTTCATGCATGACACACAAACAAAGAGCCATGGGAAAATGAGGGGAAGGCCCGCTAATGAACAAAATGGATGGCCTGCTGCTCGCACAGACAGTGAGCAGGCTGCAGACTGCTATGAAGGACAACCTGGTTGTAAGAGAAAATGTGAACGAAAAGCAAACAAAGATCTGGACTCCACTGTCTTTTTCTGTTCGCACTACATTTTCTGTGAATGTTAAACAGCATTGTGCTGTTTTTTTTCATGTAAACTTAAGATTTAAATAAAGAATACAAATCAAACTTATGCTCTGAAATAAGTAACACTTTCTATTGTTTCAAAGTTGTTGAGAAAAGTATGTCACAATAATAGCCGATGAAAGGTGTGACGCATGTACTCTGTTTGGGTAAATTACACTGTTACACCAGCAGAAATGAGGCCAAAGATGAAAATTAAAATGTCCAGTGAGATGTGGATAGTGTTGTAAAGATTGGATTGTGGCAGGCATGTGGACATAGTGCAGATATAGGAGAAAACACACTGGAGAAGCAACACACAGACAAAGAAAATCTAGCTGTTTGTTGTCTTTATGCTAAGCTAAGCTAGTCTAGCTAGTGCTTCATTCATGACAAACCTGTGTGTGTGTGTGGTGTCAATCTTCTCGTCTAACCCTCAGCAAGAAAGCAAAAATTTCTGTTTCCTTTAAGAGGGGCTTGCAAACCATGGCCAGCGTTACTGCAGTAATTATAATCACTAATTTGATTTATACAGTTTATAAAATGTCAGTAAGATGCATGTCTGGGGGTAACTTATGCAATCATAGCGCCATTGCTACATTGTTACAAAATAATGCTTATGTAATGCTTCTGCTGCCTTTCTTCACAAAATGGCGCGAAAAAAATCTATTTATGCTATTGCAAAGCCTCCAAAAGAGCCGTCTTTGGCAACAGCCCACTAATGACAAGTGCACTGAGATATTTCAGACAGCAAACAAGTCGGGCACTGACTGACCTCTCATGTAAGATGAGAGCAGAGGTTGTTTAAAAATGGTTGCAGACTAAAGAGCAACAACCTCAGTTACTGTGACAACAGGCGGTCTTGGCTATGTAAAGCTCACTAATTGAATATTTACAGAATGGTGGAAGAAATATGAATCTGGCCTTTGTCACTAAATGGCAAACTTTCAGGGAATATGATGAAATGGGAAGTGTTTAGTGCGATAAGGACTGCTGGAGAGTGCTCTGTGGTTTTTCTCTCTCCTGTTTTGATATCTGACAAAAGAATTTTAATCTGACTGTTTTTACGCTGCAGTTTGTGAAGGACTTAGCCTACGTGATAAATTCAGGAGTGCACGGAACAACAAGTAAACAATCTGAACAGTTCCCAGTGTACAGACGGCTCAGAGTGCTCCAGCGTCCTGTAATTCTCCGGACTGACATCACGACGACGGCGGCTGCTGGACGTCGACGTGTGCCTCGCTGTGAACGTGTGTTTTGGTGTGTGTCACCCAAAGCGGCATGACTCGCCCAAAACTCTGACGTGGGGTCTGTAATAGGGCCTGATTGTTTCCGTTTTCGGTCACATGTTTATCACTGCATCTCTTGGCAGCTCCACCACCCAGTGCTCAACTCCCGCTCTGTCCTCAAGTCTCTTCATGTTCCAGGAAAAGCACAGTTTGCTCAACCCACTGTTGATATACAAAAAAAGGACCTCCAAATGTTCAAAACACCTTTTAACAATTTGCATTTGTGGTTGCGAAACTTCTCAAAGCCCATTGAAAGAGTCAGTAATGAAAACCAGACGTTCAGTAGTCCCGGCCAAGTAATAGAACCCTGAGAATGATTTCTCAGCAAAATGAGCTCAGCCAAAGTCAGACAAAAGCAAGCACACAAGTGTCATTCTTCATTGAAAGTAGTCGCTTTCACTCCCCAGAGACCCTCAAATATATATATTACACATCATTATTAGGTAGACAGCTGCCTGTGAGAAAAGTCTAATTAAAGTGTTGCAAAACCATGTTCAAGCAGAGACTGTACTGCTAATGTCAAGCAATGAAATATAAACTTGTTATCTCCCTGAAACAACTGGATTTGGCTCCATGTTGAGTCTTTAAATCTCTCTTGTGTATCTCAAGCACACAAGCAGCCAAGTTGTGTACTTCCCTCTCCTGCTCCTTTCTTTTCACAGGCTTCTAATCCTGGATCATCAGCTGTCCTGGAAACCTTCTTTGTTTTTGTCCTCATGGCTGTGCTTTACTCTCAGAGTTTTGGACCCAAATCTGTGCTCCTTTCCAACGCATTCAACACTTCCTCCTCTCTGCCTTCATCTCTCTCCCTTCTGTGTGTTCGTCTCCCTCTTCTGGACATGTGGATGGCATGCTCCAACTTTCGCCTTTAGTGTGTTTGTGTAACTTTGTGCTTTCCATGGTGGTGAGGTTTGGCGATCTGTACACTGATCAGTCACAATATTAAAACCACTGACGGGTCAAAAAAAACCCCCAAAAAACACTGGTCATCTTGATACAGTGCCATGTTCTGCTGGGAAACCTCAGGTCCTGACATTTATGTGGATGTTACTTTGACACAGAGGAAGCAGCCCCCCCCCCAAAAAAAACCACTCAGAACCATTTAAGGAAAAACTCCAGGGCACAGATCGAGCCTCCAAACTCCCCAGATTCCAATTAGATCAAAAATGTGTTGGAACAAGCCCGATCCACCGAGATCCCACCCCACAACCTACAGGACCCAAAGGATCCACTGCCGACATCTCGGTGCCAGACACCACAGGACACCTCCATAAGTCCCGTGTCCATGGAACGGTCAGAGCTGTTTTGGCGGCACAACAAGGACCTACACAAGTTTGGACAGGTGGCTTTAATGTGCCGGATCAGTGCAAATGTGCAAGCTGTAATTTTGTCATTCAGATTGACAGCACTGCAAATCTGCTTTTGCTTTCTTTACACGCCACCTCTATTGCATAACTGAGAGTTTTTGCTGTAGCCCCTTGAGGCAAATAATGTGATTTGTGATATGGGCCTATATAAATTGGCCAGGCTTGACTTGACACTGATGAAGTGCAGGAAGCTTGAGCAATCTCATGCTTGTTGTTACCCCTCTTCTTGAGCAGAACTTGAGAAAGGAGAAGTAGTTACAAATCCTGTGGTATATGATCCCAGCAGAATTCTGCAGAAAATAAACCTAACGAATGTTGTTGTCCATATATTTTATGGCTGTTAAGGAGAAGTCTGTAGTAAAGAAGCAAACAGAGAAGATTACAGCTGCAAATACTGATGTAGGGGTGTCTCATCTCTAAAAACATGTGGCTTTGATTACTCAGTCGTATCCTAGTGGGACCAGTTTACAGAGGACAGACAGCTGATACAAATCATCAACCACAGCAGCACAGAAGAAACCTGAACCTGAGTCAAACAACCAAACACCAAGTCTGTGTTCTGCTTTCATATATTTTCTCATGCCCATGAAGTCCAGTATCTGTAAACCTTTACAACCACACATAAATGGCCAAACAGTAAAACATGGTGCAAATTGTACAGCATAGTCAGCTCAAAGAAGGAAAGTTCACTTTCTATGTGAATTATTCTTAACCTACAGATGATTCTACAGGATTTCGTTTGGACTAAGTGCTTAGCTGTCTAGACTTTTCACAAGGAATGAAAGACTGATATCAAAGAATATTTGTAATGTTAAAGGACTAATTTGACATTCTTCATTCAGGTTGGACTCCTGCTTCATCTCTTCATACATATTACTCAGAAATGTCCGTGCTGTCGATCTTCCCCCCTGCAAGAAAGCGAAAAGTGTATTTTCCCAAAATGCCAAACTCTTTTCCTTTAACTGCAAATATGATCAAACTCAATCTGTTAGGTGCACACAATGTCAGCTGCCTTACGCCCACGAATGTACCTTGAAAGCATATAAATCTATCCACACCCATGTCATGAGGACACATCAGTTGCACATTAGTTCAGGCAATTGTTCATTGTCTTGATGTTGATTCATATGGAGCTGCATTCACTTGTTCTGTGACAAATTGTGGATCTGAGCTTCCACCTCCAGAGCACCACAGGAAATCCGTTGTAAATATTGGATGTGAGCATGACGTCTGTACGTGACCTTAGTCAGTTTGAGGTATAAGACAGAACAGCATGTAGCTCCTTTATGAATTTTTTAGATTTGAGTCATTTCGTGGCCACAAATTTCAAACTGTCTTCATACTGCAGGATTGTGAATGAAATGTTGCTGGTTTGCTTCAAAAAGTGAGTTCACGTCTCATGAAATGAAAAGCTGATCTCATGATCAGATGCTACAAAAAATATCCTTCACTGTATCTTGACAGCTTTGTAGGAAACTGAGCAGTTTTCAATTTGCAGTGTGCAACAGTTTTGTCATCCTGGACATTAACGCGACACTGATGCACGATAAGTCCCAAACAGCTGGTCCCAGTGGGTGAAGTAGGGGGCGTAGTTGCCACTTTGCAGACTGTGGTGGGCCTGGTGGTAGGGCGCTCCTCCCAGACAGGGCAGCAGTCTGTGCAGAGCCCAGGGCAGGTTGTAGCCGCAGTGGTCCTCCACCGCCAGCCAGCTGTTGAGGAGGTGGAAGACGACCTCACTGAGGGGGTGACAGCCCACCACCCAGACGGTGCTCAGAGCCAGCAGCAGCAGCGACAGCAGCTCAGCCATACTGGAGTCCTGTGCTGCCAGAGCGAAGGGAACGTGGTGCTGGTGGTGCATCTGGTGGATGCTGCGGTACAACCAGGGAACCCTGATGAGGAACACACACACAGCTGCCTCTGTTTAACCTGTTACTGTAATGGAAAATTACTAGAATCTCCTCAGGATGGCATCGTGTTTGTGTAGACTGATCCACAGAAGTGTACCTCAGTGTTTCAGCTACTACTCTCAATAGTAATTACTAATAATGAGCCTTTCATTAAAAGACAACTGTCAGGGTTAGGGTGCATATGGTGATCAAAGCGACACTCCACGTCCCTGGTGATGTCATGGTGATGCCATCTACTGTCAGATTGAAACCTAAAATTCTGAACAGATGTTACAATCTGCTGGAGTGGAGTTTGAAAGGCATGCTCTATTACCAGTATTTAAAACATGAAGTAATGAATTGCATTATTAGAATTGTAGTATGTAAGGGTTTGAAGTTCACAAAAACAAACAATCAGAATATTGCTGCTTCTGATCTGCATCTCTTTAAAGTTGTCTCTTACAAGTCTGCCAGCTTAAAGGCAATAAATGCTGAATTACTGGAGTGCTACTTTAAAACAGTTCATATTAAATCATATTTTCCTAACCATGACCACCAGCAGTCGGTCTATAAATCTTTGTTATTAGGTCTGTCTTATGTTACGACCCTCTGGTCAGTGTTTTCCCTGCAGGACTCTCCTGGACAGAGTCAGGCTGGTATGTGGATTCAGCTCACCTTGCCTGACTACTCACGGTGGCAGTCAGCCAGCCTCTGCTTGTTGGGTTTCGTTTTTACTTGGGTTCATTTCTCATTTAGTTCTGTAGAATAAACTTATTTGCAGTAACAACTCATGCGTGGTGTTCTGCTCCTTTTCCAGCCTTGTGCTGGGTTGTGACGAGTTAACCGGATTCATTTTAAATGCAATCCAGTTAAAATGCCCCAAATACTCAGTAGCTCACCTTTAGAGTACTTGAGTAAATTAAATTAGAATCTTTCCTCCATTGATTCATGTAGAAATGAGTGGGGGACTGTAATAAAAATATACTCTATTAATCTTTTATACAAATATGTGATGATTGAGAAGTTTGTTTGAATGTCCAGTAATTTTATATTGTGTGATCTCATGTACTTCACCAAGGTCAGATAAGCAGAGGAGAGAAGCACAACAGAGACTGAAAGAAATATGAATATTTTTGAGTTGAAGCTGATATTTTGTTCAAGTGTGTACAAGCTCTTTAATATTTTCTGTTCAGGATGGAAACGACTCTAAAAGTGAGAAACTAAAACCACCCAGTGCAGCAACAGTGATCAACAGACCTATAAAGCCCAGTATGCCAGAGGTGAACTGATCCTACCAACTCAACAAAGGTGTGTGTTGCTCACCTGTGCATGGCGTAGTGCCCCATAAAGTAGAGCATGTCAAACAGCAGAAAACAAGCCACAACTTCCACAAAGAGCTGCCAACAGGTCGGAGCCAGCTTTGGTAACTCGTCGCTCCGCAGGCTCTGGAACAGCGCCGTGGCGGGCAGCACGACGGTCATGTATTTGTACAAGACCCTCCAAAAGCAGTCAAACCATCGCCGGAGAGACGGCGGAGGACCCGAGCCGGAGGCGATCCTCCAGGTGCGGACCCGCTGACAGACGCTGCCCAGCGCGTCTAGAACCAGGAACGGTGCGCAAAAGAGGACGTGCGTCAGGAAGGCGCAGGACGCGGGCAGGTAAGGAGACAGTAAGATGTACTCCTGTCCGGGTCTCACACACTCCCAGAGCCCCTGGAGGAGAGGCGCTGCTGTTCCGTTCATCCCGGCTGTAACTTCCTCACCAGGTCTCCTACATCCTCTCACATGTGCTGACAATAAGATCCAAAGTGAGTCTCTGGATTCTCTCCTCCGGTTTGGTCTTTCTCCGTGGTTCAGATTCTACCTCCGCTGCTGCCTCGGTGTCTCCAGCAGCTGAGCCATGCAGGGGAACATAGCTCTCCACGCTGTGGTAGGAGGGGCCCCCCACCCACTTTTTGTATTTGATCTAATTAAAAATGTCTGTCTGTGCCAAAGAGTAGGTGACGCAAATCCCCAGATAGCAGCTTTACGCACACAAAGCACCTGTACACAGAGCTGGCTGCTGGAAAGGCAGGGGAAACCCGTTTTCAGGTACAGAGGCTGGTTTAACTGCTGACTGTAGATGCAGATCTACAGATTGTGCGTCACGTTTCCTAAAAATTAGGGATTTTCCAGGAATAAGTGGGATCCTAAAGATTCGTTCCCAACCTTAGAGAGGAGGAGGGATATAACATGGGACTAAAACACAGACACATTTTAAATCCTTTCATTTTCGCTTTCTGGTTTTCCCAAATAAAAAGTTTGTGTCAATTTCATTTTTGAGTAATGAAAAGTTCTGATGAAATTATGGCCAACGAACATCACGACATTGCTTTTCCTGTTTTTTAGTTTACTGTCTTAACTGTCAGGAATAGTCCAGGTTTGTTCAGATAGAGGAGGATGTGAAAAAGCTGAACTCAAGGTGAAGAAGTGTTAAGTTATTAAGCCACTTCCATTAAATTACCTCAACTTGAATTTAGTTTTAAGTCAATTAACACAGAAATTAGATTTTAAATGACATTCAGTAATAAGGTGATGTAACACCACTATGCCAACACCAACCTATCAAAATAATGTTTGCATCTTAAAAGATTCATCTAAATCAGTAAATGAGATGGTTTTATTTTGCAACTATTGAGTGAAGTTGGGGGTAGGTCCCTTGAATTACTTTTTAACATGTATGGAAACGGTAGAAACCTAGAAATCAACCATTTGGCACCATAAATGCAGATGGTGAGACAGACTGCTCCTTGCTTACTGGTAGTTCCACGTACAGTCCAGCCCACGGAAAGACTTTCTGGCGAAACCTCTACAATAACACGAGGTATAAAAATGGAACTATTTACATTTACTTAAGAGCTGTAAAATAAAAGCCATTAAAAAACACATGTATTTTACTTTCATTTGCTGCTGCCCTCTACCTTCTCCTTCAGCTTCTTACTCCATTACATCTGTTTAACAGCTGCAGTTAATTTGAAGATTAAGATTTACATACAAAAGTTATATATGAATTATGTTGCCTTGTTAAAGATAAAACTACTGTGAAATAGTACATATACTGCTACAACAGTGAAATTCTACTTACACGTCCAAAATAACAGCAGGATTAGACCAATAATATGATATATTACATAAATAGTATGATTTAGATACTACAATTTTAACATGCTTGTACTTTGAGTTTTAAAATTGTGTGTTACTTTATACTTCTACTGCACTACATTTATCTGACAGCTTTAGTTACCTTTAAGATGACAATTTTACACAATAGATAGTTGAATACGTTTTTAAAACACAACACTTAGTCAAACATTTAACTAGAAGTTTCCAACCATTTTGGCGTCTTCCAAAAAGCAGTTTGTAGTCTTCATCACATTTCAGATTGTTAACAGCTCCACTAAACAGTGACTTTTCCCTCTAAATCATCACATGGTTTTATCTGAATAAATGTTCAAATGATTTGATATTTCACCAAAAATCAAAGATTAGAGGAAAAGTTCAAAAACTGAAACCAGAGTTGTGGATCAGAACTTTTTTTCTTCATTCCTCTTCCATTATCTTCGTCATGTTCATCTGCTGGTCCTAAATATAAAACTGTATATAAATTAGTTTAAACCAGCAGCAGCTCCAACAGTAACATGCTGCTGACACACTGATGTTCCACTATTATTAATCTAATGATGACATATATATTAATGTATCAGTCAACAGGACTAAACCAGCACTTTTACACTTTCACATTTTAAAAAACTTTAACTACATTTAGCTGTCAGTGGGATTTTTCATGCATGACCTCTACTTGTAATATAGCACGAATGAAATTACCGTAATGACAATGTTGTTGCGCTTTACAGCCAATATAGTGTCATTACGGTAATTTTACGGTAATTTCATCCAGTGGATTCCTGGGGGGACCCGAATGAAATTACCGTAATGACACCATATTGACTGTAAAGCGCAACGCCTCAGCTTTCAGAAACCGTTTGATTTTTTTTCCCGATAGCACAAACGGTGACATATTTACGGTATTCCAAAGTGCGCTAGCCCAAACGTGTCACCAATGACGTGCTAGCTAAACTCCCGCAATGCTATCTGCTATCCAACATGGAACTGTGGATGGTCAAGAGTGACCGCTACAACGTTAAACAGTAAGAAGCTCCACCTGGTGGTGCAACCAGGTACTACAGCTAATATACATTTTCTGCTATGCCGTATGTCGTTT